>JAKTYB010000058.1:0-85882 GCA_030561725.1 Grinbergsozyma bentonensis | reverse complement strand
CGCATCTCCTCACTTTTCTTACCTCTGCGGAGGCCCCCGGGTCATCCACCCGGTCGTACACGGTTTCCCCACCCGTCGCTCTTCCGACCTGGCAATGCTGGCGGGCAAGATCGGGAAGCACTTTGGCGAAAACAGCTTTACCAATGTCTCTTAGTTCAACAGCTTTCCTCACTTATGTTTTCCTCCCTCCACCTGGTCACCTGCCCTGCCCCTTCACTGCAGCATTGTTAATACCCTCCTTCTCATAGGCTGTCACTCAAATGTCACTTGCCCTGAAACTCTTGCCTCGGGCACAGCCGCACACTATCCTCAATCTCATGACACGCGTCCTCCACCTCATCGTTAGGCCGTTCTCGACAATTCCTCAGCCTAGCGTTCCTCTATTGCATTTTACTTCATTTTGAATACCTTTACAGGCTTCATTGACTCCAACTTCAGTTGACCTTGCCTCTATACTCCAACACTCTCCACCTCTCCCCTTCACATGTCTCTACTGAGACTTTTCCAGGTGGAAACGCTTGACGCTCGTCTGGCGCCTCCCCAGGATGACAAGAAGCGACAAAAAGTTCTGGCCTCGGCCGGACCTAGTCGCTGGCATACGCCCGAGTTTTATTTTTACGCTGTCATGTATCTCATTTGCGTTCCCCTCATGATCAAGGCAGTCGTTGACGTGTCGCTACCATCGAATCCAAATTACGAGACATTCTCTAAACTCCTGAGTCCAAGCTACTTTGGGCTAATGGCTGATACTTCAGATGCTCAATATTCAGGTTTCAGAAACAATTTCCCATATCTGCTATTGGTGATTGGCCTGCACTTTGTGCTCCGCCGTACACTGGCCCCAGTCACCAGCAGACCGGCGTTTGACGTCATGTTTGGCCTCCTTTTTCTTGTAATTCTGCACGGCATCAATGTTTTCAAAATCTGCCTGTTATTTTTCATCAATTTCAAGATTTCTCGGATCCCCAACCCGACCTATGCGCTAGCTGGCACCTGGGTGTTTGGTATTCTCTGCCTTATGTGCAATGAGCTGACAGAGGGATATCCTCTGGGTTTCATTCACCCAGTATTGGACCAGTATACTGGTCTAATGCATAGATGGGATGTTCACTTCAACTTTTCCATGCTCCGCATGGTTTCCTTTACGTCCGACTACCTGCAGTGCCGCAAGACTCAGTCCGACAAGAAAGAAGACAGCGAATCTCTGAATGAAAGAGATATTATGAGTAATGAGACATTACGCGTGGAGACTCCTCTTGCATCCAACGAGTACTCACTGCTTAATTACTATGCATACTGTCTGTACTCCCCTCTCTATTTGGCTGGTCCAATTCTTTCTTTCAATGACTTTTGCCGTCAATCTCAACAGCCAATTGCCTCGGTCAAAGACCATTCGCGTACATTCAAATACGCCTTACGATTTGCCATTTGCTTAATTACCATGGAGTCGCTGATCCATTTCACAGCCGTCACAGCGATCTCGCAAACGAGGGCTTGGGAAGGAGATTCTCCATTCCAAATCTCCATGATTGCTCTCTTCAATCTCAACTTTATTTGGCTCAAACTTTTGCTGCCGTGGCGTTTGTTTCGACTTTGGGGCTTGCTGGACATGATTGATGCGCCAGAAAACATGATTCGCTGTGTCGACAACAATTACTCGGCACTAGCGTTTTGGCGCTCGTGGCATCGCTCGTTCAACCGCTGGACTGTCAGATACATATACGTCCCACTGGGTGGGCGTAATCGACCGATTCTGAACTCGCTCCTTGTGTTTACGTTTGTGGCTTTTTGGCACGACCTCCAACTACGCCTGCTACTCTGGGGCTGGCTCATTGTCTTATTTATTCTTCCTGAGGTGGCGGCAACTTATTTACTTCCAAAGGCAAACCGTCAACTGTGTGCCATTGGTGGTGTGTGCAATGTTTGGATGATGATGATTGCCAATCTGATTGGCTTTTGCGTTGGAGCCGATGGCATGAAGCAGATGCTCCATGACATGCTCTACACGGCAGATGGTTTGAAATACGTGATTGCGTCGTCACTAACCCTGTTTGTCGGAGTCTCCACCATGTTTGAATGGCGAGAAAGTGAGAAGCGACGAGGTATTAATATGCGTTGCTGATGCGTACTAGTTCAGACGAACGATGCTAAATGCTATATATAAAAATGCTGCGAGACTGCTGCTACCTGTACTTGCGCTTGTATTCGCCTGGGGTCTCAATGTGATTGTCGGTCCACATGCCCTTCTTCTTTTTACGAGCCCACGCCTCCATGTCTCTGAACTGCTGCTCTTTGCCATTGAACTCTGCACCCTGCTTAGCCTCGTAGACCACGCCCCATCCATTTCGCAGCATTTCCAGCGAGACATTTTTGGGTCCGGTCAGCTTCCAGACGCGCGCTTCCCCGACCGTTCGCTGGTACTGGTCCCTGGAGAGCGGGCGGACCCGAACGCGACGGCCTAGGATGTAGGATCGGAGCCAGGCAAGAGACTCAGCAGACCACTTTTGAGCTGGCTTGCCGAAATGAGCACCCTCCGGAGCGTCAACACCGTTCAGACGCACGTGCAGCGTTTGCTTGGCAAGGCCTCGTGTGTTTACGCGTGGAACCTGACGTAGCCAGCCCCACCCCATGAGGTAACCACCGGGGGTATGAAAAAAGTGGAAATTGTCCGCATCGCCCACCGAAGTTACGTAGCCCAACATTGAGCGTTTCCCCAGAAACGAGTCTGGCAGTTGGACAGAGTTGGGTATGCGTTTGAGGTAGGATTTGTAGAGGTAGTAAGAGCCTAGAATGCCAGAAGAGATTACTATGGATGAAAAGATGGCGCTTGAGTTGAAAACCAGGCCGCCCTGCTTCTGGTTCTCATCCTTGGCCATGTTTTGATGCAGTGAGTCGTAACTCAGTGAGCGTTAGCGAGAGTTGAGAGTGAGTGGGAGATAATGGAAGTGAGTGGAGTAGGGAATAGGAGAGGAGCTCTGTATGGAGACAGAGAAGAACAAGAGCGCTATGCCACAGTGAATTGTGCTTTTATGAAGCAGTCTCGTTCTTGGTTTGAATTTCTGCTGGTGCATACTTTTCGACCTCCACTAAACTATCCCTCGTTGCCCTCTGGCTTGCCGGCCCTTCAGTCCACCCTCTGCCCCTCCTCACAGTTGTCCCACCAGAAAAGCCGGCCTTTGATACTTCGTCAGATCACCACGACGCAGAATGGACAAGGTCAAGGTGCCCACATGGATGCTCTCGCCCGAAGAAGAGAAGGCTCTGCGCAGACAGGCACAGGAGCGTGCCAACGAACAGTGTGCCCCATACTTTGAGGCTTTTGGAGCGTGCGCCAAACAGCACCAGCTGCTCTTCTCCTTCAAGTGCAAAGAGCAGAAGGACAAGATGATTGAGTGCGTGGGCTTGTGGGGCGGCAAGGAAAAGTTTGAGGAACTTCGCAAGGCCTTCATTGCCGATAAGAATGAGAAGCTTGTAGAGGAGGGCAAGAGGTAGCTGCGCCCTGGCGCTGGCTGTGCTAGCTGGCTGAGCTGGCTGGCCTGAGTCACATTCGCATTGTACATAGAATTCAACTAAATTACAGACAGAGAGTTGTGGGTGGCGTGGGGACCGATACATGAATAGGCATGAACCAATAGCGCGATAGAAGCTCCCCAATGCTGACATTAGAGCCATCTCTTTTTTTCGGCAAGCCACACTGCTTGTTTAGCCAGAGGTGTGCCTCGAGACCCAATATTTCACTGGCTGGTCACCACAGAGCCCCGAGCCGCCGCCTCAAGCCGCTGTGACTCGCCGGTGAGGCTATGCCGTGATCGCTGGTACAGAAGGGCAAAGCCAGAAAGTATGTCGTTGCAGCAATTATATAGAAAATCATCTTCAATTGACAGACCAAGCATACAACCTTTATCCTCTTCATCTGCCCAATCTTCTCTAATCCTTAACCTACTCATCTCGTTATCGCTCCACACGGCACCCCCAACCTCTCCCAGCCTCCCAGCCCGCGCCGCTGTACAGCCACTATCCCAGCAAGCCATCCAGTCCAAACGCCGCCCTTCCCGACCTGCACTTCTCACCCGCACTTTTCCAACCACCGTAGTTCCCTCGAGCCCAATCATGGTGGGCCTGACTAGACGAGCCCAGCGCAAAGCTGAGGGCCATGCCCAGGTGCAGCAGCCCGCAAAGCGCGGCGCAGCCGGCGTCAAAAAGGCCACTTTTGACATTGCCAAGAAGAAGGAAGTCGGCGTCTCCGATCTCACTCTCCTCTCCACCATCTCTGACGAGTCCATTAACGACAACCTGCATAAGCGCTTCCAGAATGGCACCATCTATACCTACATTGGTCATGTGCTCATCTCTGTGAACCCGTTCCGCGACCTCGGCATTTACACCGACGAAGTGCTTAAGTCTTATCAGGGCAAGAATCGGCTTGAAGTTCCCCCGCACGTTTTTGCCATTGCAGAGAGCATGTACTACAACCTCAAGGGCTACAACGAAAACCAGTGTGTCATCATCTCTGGCGAGTCCGGTGCCGGCAAAACTGAGGCGGCAAAGCGCATCATGCAGTACATCTCCTCATCGTCCACCGGAGGCGGTGAAATTCAAAAGATCAAGGACATGGTGCTCGCCACCAACCCGCTTCTCGAGTCATTTGGATGTGCCAAAACCTTGAGAAACGACAACTCTTCGAGACACGGCAAGTACCTCGAGATCCTCTTCAACGCCCAAGCACAGCCAATTGGTGCAAAGATCACCAACTACCTGCTAGAGAAGGCCCGTGTTGTAGGGCAAATCAAGAATGAGCGCAACTTTCACATTTTCTATCAGTTCACCAAGGGCGCTACCCAGCAGTTCAAAGAGGGTTTTGGTGTTCAGCCTCCAGAGAGCTATGTCTACACTTCAATGTCCCGCTGCACGTCTGTCAGCTCAATTGACGATGTCAAGGATTTCCAAGACACGCTGAAGGCCATGTCTATCATTGGAATCACTCCCGAAGAGCAAAACAACATCTTTCGCATGCTCGCCGCTATATTGTGGATCGGTAATATCCAGTTTGCCGAGGGCGAAGATGGAACATCGGCAGTCATTGCAGACATGTCCGTGCCAACTTTTGTGGCCTACTTGCTTGAAGTGGATGCTCCCAGCATTGAGAAAGCGCTCACCATCAAGATTGTTGAAACTTCCCACGGTATGCGTCGTGGCTCTGTATACGAATCACCCCTCAACCCTGTGCAAGCCAGTGCTGTCCGTGATGCTCTTGCTAAGCAAATATACAGCAATCTCTTTGACTGGATTGTTGACCGTGTCAACCTCGCTCTCCAAGCGCAGGGTGGAACGGGTGCTGTGTCAAAGTCGATTGGAATTCTTGATATCTATGGCTTTGAGATTTTTGAGCAAAACTCTTTTGAGCAGCTCTGCATCAACTATGTGAATGAGAAGTTGCAACAGATTTTTATTGAACTCACCCTCAAATCAGAGCAGGACGAGTACGTGGCCGAGCGTATCCAGTGGACGCCAATCAAGTATTTCAACAACAAGATTGTTTGCGACTTGATTGAGCAGACGCGTCCCAAGCCAGGTATTTTCTCTGCACTCAACGATGCTGTGGCTACTGCCCATGCTGACTCAGCTGCTGCAGACCAGAATTTTGTCATGCGATTAGGACTTCTGAGTGATAACCCTCACTTTCAACCCCGTCAGGCTAAATTCCTCATCCGTCATTATGCTGGTGACGTGCTCTACGAAACAAATGGTGTCACAGATAAGAACAAAGATCAAATGGCGAAGGATCTTTCCCTTTTGGTTACTAAGTCGACGAATCAGTTTGTTCAGACCTTGTTTCCTCCTGATTCGGGAGATGACCATGCAGAGATGGGTGGTCGTCGTCGTCGCGTGCCAACAGCTTCTGATAGAATCAAGCAGTCGGCAAACGAGCTTACAAAAACACTGTCTATGGCTCACCCTTCTTATATTCGAACGATCAAGCCTAACCAAAACCGCTCCCCCACCGAGTACGATCAGAAGGCTGTTCTTCATCAGGTCAAGTATCTTGGTTTGCAGGAGAACGTTCGCATCAGAAGAGCGGGCTTTGCATACAGACAAACATTTGACAAGTTTGCTGAGCGTTTCTACCTCCTCAGTAGCAAAACATCCTACGCTGGTGACTATATTTGGACTGGTGATCATGAAAGTGCTTGCAAGCAGATTCTGAAGGATACTGGAATTCCCGCTACGGAATATCAAATTGGTGTGACTAAAGTCTTCATTAAGACTCCGGAGACTCTTTTTGCTCTCGAACATATGCGTGATATGTACTGGCACAACATGGCTTCTCGTATTCAACGCGCCTGGAGACGTTACTTGAAGCACAAAACGGAGCAAACCATTAAGATTCAAAGATGGTGGCGAGAAATGAATGGTAACAGTGACACTTATGAATTCCGCGATAAGGGCCACACGATTTACCATGGCCGAAAGGAACGAAGACGATTCTCGCTAGTTGGAAACCGCAAGTTTCTTGGTGATTATCTTGACTGCAATAGTCCGAGAAGCCCCGGTGGATTTATGGTGCGCACTCTCAAGATTGATTCTGAACCTATCGAGTTCAGCAGTAGAGGAGAGGAGCTCGTCTCTAAATTTGGAAGATCTTCCACAAGAAGTCATAAGGTGTTTGTGCTGACAAGAACAAAGTTTTTCATTATCAATGAGGCTATTCTCAACAATCAACTCAGCTACGCCATTGAAAGAATGATTCCTGTTAGCAGTATCAGAAGTGTTTCCGTTAGCAGCTATCGAGATGATTGGTTTGCAATTAATCTTCAGTCTGGCACAGAACCTGACCCGCTGTTGTGGTGTGTTTTGAAGACTGAGCTTCTTTTAAGACTCACAGTCCTGCGCCCCGGACTTGACATCAAGGTGGGTCAAACCATCAGTTACAACAAAAAGCCAGGTAAGCCGACCACGGTGAAGTTTGCAATTGACAATGCGGCTGGCAAGTACGACATCTACAAGAGTAGTACAGTTCGTGTTGCTAACGGTGCCCCCGGCAATTCTGTGTCTGAGCCAGTTCCAAAAAGCAAGCCAAGACCAAGGACGGCGACTGCACCCAGGAAGGCAACACAAAGACCACCGGTTGCAAAGAAGGCGGTTCCGAGAGCTCCCGTTCAGCGGGGGCAGTCTGTTCAGCAGCAGCAGCCTGTTCCAAGCGCATTTGTCCCACCGGTACAGCAAGAACAACCTGCGCACCGACCCGTTCAACAGCAATTTGTTGCTCCTGTTCAGCAAATGCAACAGACTGTTCAGCCACCAGTTCAATCTACACTTCAACAACAGCCTGTTCCCGTGAAGCCTTTTGCTAATGGCACAGCCAAAAAGGTTGCTCCTCCCCCTCCACCTGCGCCGGCTGCTAGTGATGTGATTCATGCCAAAGTATTGTACGATTTTGGGGGCAATTCAGAAAATGAACTTGGAATTTCCACCGGTCAGATAATCATAATCACCAAGAAAGAGAACAATGGCTGGTGGCTTGCCAAGCATGAGGGGCAGGCTAGAGAGGGTTGGGTTCCGTCGGCTTATGTCGAAGAGGTGAAAGGGGAATCCAAAAGAGCTCCTCCACCTCCACCGCCTCCAGCTTCGTCGAGTTCATCTGGGGGCGCCTTGGGTGCGGGATTGGCACAAGCTTTACAGAATAAGAAACAAAGTGACGGTAACTTTGCTGGTGGACTGGCCCAGGCTCTGAAAGCAAGACAAACTCACCCAGATAGTGATGACGATGATTGGTAAACTGCTTTGAAGTAGCGATATTAGAATTTAATCTACGTCCACGATGCACCTATATTAAATATCGCTGTCACTCAGGTCGCTAACGTCCATTCTTTCCTCATCAATGTCACTGCTCGACTGATCCGGAAATGGGGCATCAGGTGCATCATTGTTTGCTGGTGAGGGAGCTGGCCGCTGGTTGAAAGAAATGTCAGAATTCCAATCGATGCCACTAGAGTAGACATGATTAATAGCAGCACCAACTGACCGCCCCGCAAATGCAGGGCGTTGGTACCGGTTGCTACTATCAGACGCAGTATTTTCTGCAGAATCATCTTCCCTATCCGCATTTTGAATCAACGTAGAAAAAGAAGACAGATCCAAGCTGCTTGCAGCCTGGCGTCTTCTGTAGAATAGCAAATAAGCCGAGCCCTTGGGTTCAGGAATTTCACTTTCGGAGACTCTACTATCGTCGAAATAGTACCACTTTCCATCAATGAAGTTCTTTGCATAAGCGGTGTAATGACCTCCTGAGAGACCACCATAATGATTATCAATGGCAAAAAGATCATACACCAGGGATTTATCACCCTCTCTCTCCCCAACGCGATTAGAAAGATCCAGGCCTTCGACAGGGAACTCAACAATATCATCGATTTTATCTCGGAAGGACCGAGAGGAGGAGAATCTTTTGAGATGGATAGTGAGGATATCTGGAACTTCCCAAAGATTGATCTCCTTTGTAGCCTGACGCAGTTCTTTGCAATTACTGCAGTACCAAAGATCATCGTTACCAAGAACCTCAGGCTTCGAAAATAGATCCAAGCAATCATCAATATTCATAGTGGTGGATTTTTTAGGCTGCGATTTCCTCGACTGGAGAAGCTCTTCATTCACATATTCTGCCGGACTAGTCCAAAAAGGACGGGCAAAAACGAATTTGTACTCATCCTCTGGCCATTCACAGAAAATACCTTCCCCTGGGGAGACTAGCTCTGTAGTGGCCAGAAAAGAATCAGCCTTTGGCGCATCTCCTGGTACTCCCAAAGCTTGTTGAGATTGCTCGCCAGTAGATAGTGAGCTAGAAATAGAACCTAAAAGGTGATCGTAACCAGAATCTTGGTCTTCTTCAGGAACCATGTCTTCTTCCATCTCCATAGCTTTTTCCTCAGGAGTTGACACTTCTTGCCAATCATCTACGCCCAACGGCGTGATAGATGCCCCAGGGTCCATTGACTCGCTAAGCTCCGATTCTGGAGCTTGCGGATATTGCGAGACAGAATAAGTATCCTCATTGATACTAGCCCCCTCGTCGCTCATTAATCCTGGGCTTACTGATCGGTTTGAGACCGGACTTGCAGGTTGAGCAGAGGACGGGGTAGCATCATCGATCTGTGTAGCATCATCGATCTGTGTAGCATCATCGATCTGTGTGCGTAATCTAGATTCAATGGGGATGGTGGCTGTTCCGTATCTGCTATCATCAAATATAGCATATCCTCTAGACTCTGCAATCTTTATTTGCACGCCAGATGCGTCGGGGATCTCTTCAATAGTACCCTCGGCTGGTTGAGTGAGGTTTGCAAGCACTTTCTTTATCTCCTTCAGTAGGTCATGCAAATTCACAACAGGGCTCTTCTTGTCAAATGCCAGAAGGAATGGGATGCCAAATCCAGATGAGGAGTATCGTACTGATGCGCCTTCGCCGCATTGTCGATTGACTACCGGGATCAAGAAGGTATCTCGAGATGTGAGTGGCAGAGATAGTTCATAAAGCACAATATCATCACTTGCTTCAGTCTCCGCTGAGAAAATAGAATAATCTTGGAAGTGCCTGTAGAATTTGGAGTCGTAGATCTCGGCCATATGCATATTATCCTTTTCAAGTTTCATAACCGATGCAATTTTGTCTTTGACTTGTCTCACCGTAGAGCTCGATTCCATTTCCATTTCAACAAGCTGAAGTGGGCCATTGGCCGGTAACACTTTGAAGTTTCTTGTCCAAGTTGACTTTGAAGATAGAGGAAGTGTAAGGTCGGAAAAAGGGTCAAACGTAATGGAGATCTTGCCACACTCAGGACACGTGAGCGTGGATTTATACATTCCTGTGAATAGATCTTGAATAGTTGAATCGTTTCTGCTCTTGTGGAGCTTCCAGCATTCTTCTCCAAGTGCCTTTATGGCACTGGCGTCTCTGACCTTATCATCAGGAAGCTCAGGCTTTTCTGTAGCAGGCTTTTTCAAGATTCTATTCAGATCCTCATGCAGACCGTCGAGCAGAAATGCCACAAACTCTTGAGAATCTTGCTGGCCATAGCCCGCAAATGCTTGAGAATGGCGAGCAATGGTCCATTTGAAATCTCTGGGCGCAAAGGACGTGGATATGTCCGACTCCAAAGGATACATTTTAAGGACAAGGCGAGCAAAGGCCTTCGCAATTTCACCACCATAGCCAATTGGGTTGTTAACGTTAATTTCCTGCTTGTACTTTCCAGACAGGAAGTATGCAACAAGTTCTTGAGTATGAAGAAGGCACTGAAGAGCCGAATTCATATAGCATGTATTGCCCAAGTTCTGCAATCCTACAGTACCTTCGACCACGACAGGTGCTTCGCTGGGCCAAGAATAGCCTTTTTCTATGACTTCGACGATTATCAGATCACCTGTCAGAGTATTCGAATCGGATATCATCACAGGCTTGAGCTTTCTGAACTCATAGACTGTAATTCGAGCCCGCGAACGATTGACCCGATCCAGTTCATGAAGATCTGTCGGGAAGTATACTCTGATTGACCCTGGGGCAATATTGATCTGAGAGGCTATTATTTGGCGCAGAATATTGCTTGGACACTCTGGAGGAAGATAGACAAAGTTATTATCCATAAACGGAAGATTTCCAAGCGCCAGAATGTATACTTTTTCAGGTGCGCACAACTCCACATTCTCCGGCAACAGCCACTGGCTAAGCTCCCCATTGAGGTCTTCAACACTTTCGTCAGTCTTATCTGAAAAAGATTCAAGCGTGGAAACAAACACAGGACATGAAGATTCAAGACCAGAGCCAACGTCGTCCCAGACGTTTTGAGGAAGAGCAATCAATGAACCATTGATATCGGATGGGGTAAGCTTGGAGAGAGTAAACAGGTGGTTGAGATCATCCGTCTTTTTGTACTCATCCAGAATTGGCTTGCCCAGTAGAATAGCTTCGAAACACACCTGAGGTACCAGATATCTAATCTGATGATTGGCAAAGGGTTCTGGAGCATACTTGGACATTAGGACTTCCTTGTAGGCTGGGGGTGATTGATTCTGTACCAAAGGCTCAGATCCATCACTGTTGGACGTCATGCTAACAATTTCACCGGCAGCACTAATAGCTTGAGTGTCCCTCTCGTCATCCTCAGAATCCGCACTTGCACTGGACTCCTCAAGATTCGGGGTGCTAGCGCTGTTCGAGGCCGCAATTTCGTCACCGAGTACAGAAGAATCATCCAATGTAGATCCATTTGTTGTTAGCCTGGGTTCGGCATCCTCAGCTGCCGCTGGCTTGTCTGCAACGATTTTGAGTCCACTCTCGCCAAGTGTCGTGGATTTACGCAGGGGTGGCAGAGAAGACGAACGGGGAGACATTTCTAGGTTCGAGTACGGTCGCTTAGAAGGGGTACGCGAGATATCAAGCGGCGACGCGTTGCTTTCTCTTTCCTCCATCGTGACCGCTTGAGCCCAACTTTGTTGTGTTCTAGAATTTCTACGGAGATGAGAATTGGGAAGTTCAAGAGAGCAAAACGGAGCTAGTGCGTTTGGGCAGGATGTGCTGCAGGGAACAAAGTATGAAACCAAAAAAAAAAAGATGGAATAAAATGGTTACTCGTATTGATTTAGGGATAGTATTATTTAACCTACGCCAGCTATTCCTGCAAAATCTTGCGTTCGAGCTCAAGATTCTTGCTTGGTCATCTGTCCAGGAAGCAGACTTTGCATACCGGAATAATGGCATGATAAGGCCTTGAACCAACTTCCACTGGGTCCCTTACTTTTTTCTTTGTGGTGCCCACTTGAACTCCACGCGGCCGTCTTCGTGCACATACTTTCGATTGATACCCTGCTTCATGAGCTCTCGCTGCATGTCCATGGCTTTCATGACCTGGGTCAGCTGGTTGTGTCTGTTCATGTGAGACTTCAATTGCTGGTATTTATCGGGAGTGCTCTCGTCGGGTTCCTGCTCTGGAACGTAAACATTAGCGGAATCTAACTGGCTCAGTTTCATTCGATTCTCACGGCGCTCGAGGAGCGAGTCGTCAGTGCCAAAATACTTGGCAGGAGAGAAGGATTTTGCGGACTCCTCGTCATCGACAAAAACAGTGTGCTTTCCTCGTGCCGAAAAAGACACTTCCTTCTTCAGCTTCTCGATCTTCTGTGCCTCCATATTGCGCAGAGTCCGGATGTATCCAGCATCCTCCGTTTTGAGCAGCTTGAGCTGATCTTGCGTCAAGCGCTCCTCAACACGAGTCTTCACGTCCAAGTATCCCTCGTTGTCAATCTGACGACGAGTCATACCATGATTGAACTCATCAGGATTTCTACTATCAACTTGCTTTCGCAAGTATTTGAGAGTAGCTTCTTTTTTGTGATAGTCTTCTGCTCGCAACTTGTAATCTTTTTTCTTCTCCAAAAGGCCAAGTCTTCTTCGCTCCTTCTCTTGGCCTCTTTCTCTATGTTGCTTCTTTGCAACAGATCTCTTATCGTAACCCATTGCTAGCGGCTATTAGAGAATAAATAAATATGAATAAATAGTGGAAAGGTTGTGCAAGTTTCCAGTTCTCGACAGTGCAAAAAAAAATATATTCTGAGTACATGGGGAGCTGATAGGAGGTCACGTGAGAACTCTCAAAATTCAAAGTGCAGTCTAGCAAGGTATATTTGGACGAGGATAGATTATTTCAAATGCGAAGCTTGAGAGAAGTTATCTCTGATGTCTTTCAACAATCTCGTCGCCAGATCTTATGTCGGATCTTAGTACTGACTCAACAATCGCAGCCTGTAGGAGCTAGGCAGCTCACAAATCAGCCGTACCAAACATATCACTGGAGTTACGGAAGCGAATTGGCATATCGGTCAATCTGAAAAAATCCTTGGTCTGTAAATGATCCAATTCTGCACCTTCATAGCTCATCTTCTCCAAGACTGTGCTCGATTTCTCTTTTCCTCCTTTTTTGGACAGTTTCTCAAGACTCACATTCAACATCCTGCTACAACACTCTGCTAAAGTCTCTTCCCAGTCCCGCCTACTCTACAGGTCCTGGCTTGACACCGTCAGTATTCACACATTGAATCAACCACGGTGAAATAGCATTAGAACGCCATGGCAACTACCACATCTTTGGAGCTTAATAAGCTGTCATCAGAACAGCTTTTTGATATCAAGCAGCAGATGGAAGCTGAAATACAGCACCTCTCAGACTCTTTTCAGAAGCTGCGTCAAGCCCAGGCAAAATTTCAGCAGTGCCAAGATGTCACAAGTCTAGTTTCCGCTAGTAAAGAAGACACTGAAATTCTAGTGCCTCTCACCGCTTCACTCTACGTGCCTGGAAAGATTTCTAACGTTGATTCCTTTATCGTGGATGTTGGAACGGGCTACTATGTTGAAAAAGATGCCAAGAATACAGAGAATTTCTTTCAAAACCGAATCGATACTCTCAAGAAGAATCTTGTCGATTTGAAAACAGTTGTTGATGGAAAAGTCAATTCACTGAAGGCTATTGACATGGCTCTCAGGCAGCGATTGAGCCAAGAGCAAGCTCAAAAGAAGTAGGTTAGCACGCAAGCTTCACTGAAATACAGTGCTCCAATTCTCTTGGCATTGGAGTTGACTGATTCTTGAATAAAATCTGAAAACTCTTGTTGTCATGGCTCCATCCAAATATGCTGCATCCAGAGAGCTTCAGTCCACTGCACAAGTTTGTCTTCCATAACTATGCACCAATACTCTTTAGTCCATATTAAGTATTTGATATAAAATGCATTCAATTTTCTCTATATCTAGATGCGCTTTTGGTGATTGTGCTAATCAAATTTTGTCGATTAAGCACTGGTATCATACTGAATAGTGACAGGACCATCATTTACAAGGCCGACATCCATCATGGCACCGAATTGACCATCCTTTACAGTGCATTCAGCCGCAACCTTTTCCAAAACCTTATCGTACAGCGCTTTCGCAAATTCTCCTCCCGCAGCTTGGTGGAAATCTGGCTTCGTTCCTTTTTTCACGTTGGCATACAAGGTAAACTGAGAAACACAGAGAATCTCTCCGCCAATATCAATGACATTTGATCGCCAGGGAGTTTCGTCGCCGAGCTTTGGCCATAAACGCAAACTAGTAATCTTTTTAGCCAGCTTTTCGGCATCTGCCTCAGTGTCAGTGCTGGTGACACCCACAAGAACTAGCAAACCTTTTCCAATAGATGAAATGAGCTTTTCATCTACGGTGACAGAGGCAGATTTGACTCGCTGGATTACTGCTCTCATGGCTGTAAGATAAGATGGGCAGTAGAGTCATTATGTCCATATTAGGCGAAGTCTGATCCTGCGCCACATTTTGGGTGGCGCAGCCCCACTATTGCTCTAGAGAACTCAGCTTCAAAATATATTCGAGCTGTTCTTCGTCAGTCATATCTTCTAGACGCTTTTCTTGTCCGTTAGTTGACGATAATGGCCCGGAGGAAGGACCTGCCACGTCAAATTCATCACTGTCCAATATGGCCACCGATTGAGCCTCCTGAAGGGACATTGCGATAGCTTGCGCCATATCATCATCTTCTAGTTCATGGCTCTGCTGATGAACCTCCTCAGTACCGTGAGCCTCTTCACTTAGCGACAAGGCTATTGCCAGCTGCTCTTCCTCTGTAATATTGTCGATGACATGTTCTTGAACCCGGTTGTCAGACTCAGACTGCTCACTACGCTCCAGTTGCAACTGCTCAAGATCAGATTTGATATCCTTTTCAATCTCTTCCTTGGTGTAAACATCTGGGTTGGACCCCTGATAATTGTAGAGAAGCCTTTTCTTCCCAATACCTTTCTTTTTGTTGTCGGTCGATGTATCATGATCGACATTGAAATACTGCAGAGCAGACCCTGAAACAAGAAGACCGTGCAAATTGTTAGCGTCTGGATCAAGCAAGATAGTACTTATTGCGGATTCGTCGAAATGAGTACGTCCAACGTTGAAGGACCGTTTCGAAAAACGAGCCGACACAACTCGAAGAAAATCTCCATTCAGCGCATTGAAGGCAAAAACAACCTTGTCTTTGAGATCGGTCTTTGTTCTTGCGCTCAAAGACATTGCTGCAACAAACACTGCCACGGAGTTCATGGCGATCGCCGTTGCTTCGTAATGAGGATTGATGGGGAAACGCACCATTGGGCGCACAATACCATCATCATCTACCATTTTTGATCCGATATACCAGACAAACACTTCTCCATCCAGAACTGCTGTAACATACCTCTTGACTGAAGCAGCATCGACTGCCATGCACGCAGCAGTGGAGTCATAGAAAGTATGCGCAATGTCACTAGTGAGATCTATCCGCACACCCTTATGATAGGACAAAAGAACGAGATATGATCCGTTTTCTGAGATTGACAGCTCTGCAACATCGAAAATGTGCTTCAAATCCAATGTAGACTGTAGCAAACGAGGGGCAGAGTCTTCAACGTTTCCAATGTATACTCTGCCGGCCGCTGTAACAAGACAAATCATACCAGATGAGCTTACAACCCGAATGAAAGAGATGTGTTCAGAGTGTTGTGAAAGAGAATCTCCAGTGATACTGTCAGTAACGACCGCCCTTGAAGGCAATGCCCACCTTTTATGAACCCTACCAGAATTGACGTTATTCCAGATAAACAAGTTACCCCTGTTATCACCCGAAAGAAGGGCAATGTGATTTTCATTTTTCAGTTTCAAGGCTGATTCTCGTGCTTTCGCGGATTCTGGAGCCAGCCAAATGCTAGTGACAATGCCATCGTGAGCATCTTTCATGGGAATGTAGGTCTTGACCCGAGCATCGTGTGAGAAAAGCACAAGCAGAACCACACCGCTTATAGTGCCGTAAGCAAAACCGTATTTGGACCCGTCGGAACAGGTACAAAAATCTGATTCATAGGGCTCTGAGGTCAAGTAGAAACGAATCGTGGAAGTTCGGCCCTTTGTATGATCCGCCACTACGCCAACTCCTATATCCTCGCAAAACGCAAATGACCGGTTTGCCTCAAAATCGGCCTTGAGATTATCTATGCAATGTGATCTCAATCCCGTGGCAAAAGACAGATTTGTCAAGTGTCCTTTCCGGTACTTTCTCAGCAGCAGCTTGCGAGCAAAATACTCCGCTCGCCAACTATGAAGCTTTGTGAGTCTGGTGAGAGGTGCTTTTCCATACTCTCGCTGAAAAGACACTCGCCAGGTTGAGTCGTCGAGAATCACTGACGCCCACTCCTTGCAAACAAAGAGACAGTTTGCCAGCTCGTATGGGTCAAGGTGGGAAAACACCTCGGCCATTAGTTCTCTAGGCAACATCATGTTGAAACTTTTAAGTGACCACTATTGCTCAGGGCCAGTGAATTGTCAGTCTGGTACTCTCCGTAGTCGAGTAGTTCTTGATCGTAAACGCCTCCTTAGTAATGCCCACGCTATTGAACAGTCAAGCGATGCAGGTGAATAGCTTTCTTGGACTAAGGCAAAAAATCACTAGTCTAAAATGGGTATGCAAAAACAAAATCGCCTCTTGGCAGCGGCAAATCGTAAAAAACTGCCTCCTTTATAATATCTCGTTGTGGGAAGGAGCCAGACTATTAATGCGAATTTCGCACTAATTATTCCTGTCACCCACACTCAATATTTGCCAATAGCGCTGAGCAGGCAAATGATTGGAATGAGGTGCCAGGTTACGGGCAGCGGTGTGCTTCGAGCTTCTTCTTTTCTGGCCAATCGGTCATCTTGTTTTCGGGGGTTCTCTTCGACTGCAAGACTCCGGTCAGACATCAACCCTTCATATCCAGACGAGTCATTCCTCGTGAGAATCAGAAAACCGGGCCGCCAATGGTCAGATCCTATTGATCCGTCCAAAAAGCTGAGCCAGAGTCCTATCTACACTGCTCCTGCTAGTGGAAATATTGGATTTACAAAGAGAGCTGGCTTGGGTATTGGCGCCGTTTCTGGCTATGTAGCCTATCTGCTGGTGGCTTCCCCGGCTGTTCCCTCTCTAGCAGCCCTGTCTTTACTGCCTTTCATGACGGCTCTTCCGATCTTCCAGTATTTATCTAAGCCATATGTTACGCGGATATTTCGACTTTATGACCGTGAGGGGCCCCAGACTGTCGAGTCGATTGTCAAAGATGAAACTCTAGTTGTCGAGCAAGTTGGCGCATTTGGGCGTTCAGTATATGGAACAGCTATCAAGCTGAAAGATGTTAGACTTGCTGAAGCGAGTGAGCGCCGGTTTGGATGGGTCAACTGGGTCTACAAGGATGAAGAGTCCGGAGAAGTGATCCCTCTGTATATTGCGGACAATGTAGGCGGCATCAAAATGGACCGTATTTGGGGCATAGTAGAACGCAACAGTGGCGTGGATTACGGCCGAAGCTTTCTGTCCGAGACAGAACATGTAAATAGTGAGAACAAGCGGGTATGATTTACTATACACAAATAAATAAAACTCTTTTGAAGAGCGCTACAGCTTGATAATGATACCCCTTTGCCACAGGGAGATACTCAAGCTGAAAAGTGCGCCAGTGTATACAGTGAGAACAGCCATAGCAACAGCGTCCGATGCGTCAATTGTCTTCACTGCCATGTTTACGAGGCCAGTGGCCAGATTTGCTAGTAGAAACACCAACAAGCCATTGGAATTGGCCGCCTCAAGGGACTCCGGTACCTCGTAGGAGCCTGATGGGTTGAGGAGAGTGTCCACCGTAAGATATAAAGCCAACATGGCCGCGTTGTAAGTGATGACCCACAAAACGTAGGGTAGGTTTGCGAGTCGGCGCGACACTTGAGAAGTGGTGATCGAGTACAAGAGGCCGTGTGCGGCCGCGGAAAATAGCAGCATTGCAATTGTCTTGTACTGAGTAGGCTTGGATGAAGCAGCCGGTTTCACAGGGAAAAAGAAGCTTTTCCATGACACAGACTGAGGAAGACAATAAAGGCCAGTCGCTTCACCGCTCAAGAAAATAGCCAAGAAGCCAAAGAAGGAACAGATGCCCTCTTTGTTTGCAGCAATAATGTTGGTTCTAGGGGCCGATAGCACCCATGTGAGAAGGCTGGTGTTCATGAGTACCAGTTCATAGCCAATTGCAACTGCTAGAGCTGAAATAGCCAGCGGGATTCTCTTGGCCACGAACCCACAGAGCGTGACAAACGGAGGCAAGAAACCCAAAGTCAAGAAAAAATTCCAGTGAACTCCATACTCCGATACGTGCTCATGGTAATCGACCATCCTCACGAGTAGCATTCTGACAGCGCCGAGTGCCAAAACTGGGGACGCCTTTCTCAGCGAGTGATTGAGGGCCGCAAAACGCGACACTTTCTTGTCAGAGATGGTTGCAACAAGCAATTGGCGCGAGGATACAAGGCCCATGGAAAATACAAATGATCCAACGCCAAGGTCCATGAGTGAAGTTCCCCAAGTTTCGACTTTCCCGAATCGGCGAGGAAACACTGGGAAATCAACGGCCAGAATGGCGATGCAGGTGATGATAATCATCCCACCACGGTATAAAGTCAAGAATGCGCGTTTCGGGAACACACTTGATGCGGTTTTGGAGGGGTTTGAGACTGGTGTCTTTCTTGCAGCTCTGGGCTGCTGCTCGGCAGTCTTCGTGAGCAGGAGGGCAAGCAGTCCCGGACCAGCAATCAGCAGATTCAACAAGCCCGAGCGCGACGCATAGAGGGTCACAGAGAGCAGGATTCCGTACCAATTCAATAAATAATCGGCGACACGTGCCACCAGACCATTTCGCCTATCAAACAGGCGGAAGCACGTGTGGAGAGCCATCCAAGAGAGGAGGCAGGAGACAGCCACCAGCGTGACTAGATTGATCTCATGGATTGAGCTGCCGGTCAGGTCCGAAACAAACTGCTCATGCCGCTCTTTGTAGGACATTTGCGGAGTAGTGGACGGTACGTGGCAGAGGGGGCGAGGTGGGGAACTTGAGCCAGTGTGGGGCTGTAGACCCAACCGGGGACGGTGGTGCCGGGACTGTTTCAGTGGCCAGCTGCTACTGGCTACTTCTCCCAGCGCAGGTGAGCTACTGGAACTAGGCTGGAAGCAGGCAGAGCTTTTGCGGGCAAGCGGGAGGGGCCTTGGGTTGTATTTGGGGAGGCAGTTGATAGCCGAATTCTCTAAAGCAGCGGCGATGTCGTGCTTTGCTTGTGCTTTGGCTACGGGTGCTGAGCGGTGAGGAGTGAGTGCTGCCCTAAGTGGCTGCAGAGTGGAGTCAGTGGCCCGGCTAGTAATTTAGTGGCTAGCAGCCACTAAGCCAGCCAGCCACGTCCCAGCCCCCGCAGGGCCCATCGCCGTTTATCAGATGGGACAAGCAAAACAGAAAGGCTGAAACAAGGTCCTCTGCTCATCCCTCTTCTAGTCGACGACAGCGGCCCCTGGAAACGACGCAAACCCAGCCAATAATCCACTACACAACCATGGAAAACGCTCCGCTGCTCCGCTACGAGCCTGGAACCGCGCCGAAAAAGAGCGTGGCAGCTCCAGTAACCAAACTCGGTCCTCAGAGAACCTCCCTGACCAACCAGAAACTCAAACTCCTGCCCGACGATCAGCCTGTCGACATTGAGTCCGGGAGAGATGTCTACTCGCAATTCACTCGCATCAAGGAGGCCCCGGCCCGGATAGATGCCGAGCGCCTAGGCAAGGCACACCGTGCTCTGCTGCCCCGAGTCACAGCCTATTGCACAGCAGGATCCTATCGCATGCGTGAGCTTCACCGCTACCTGTCATCTCGCAAATCGCACAACTCTGCTCCAAAGCTTTTTGACGAATGTCTCTATACGCCCTACTCGTATAACTCGTCGTTATCGCCACGCATGATGCCGGCTCTAGACGAGACGACTAGCGCCGGTCAGCCCGGCCTGCAGAAATTGGCCGATGACGGCGGTGAGATAGACCTGACAAAGCGGCCCAACAATGACATATTTCTGTTTGAATACGGCGTTGTGGTCATGTGGGGTTTTGAAGAGGCGGAGGAGCTGCGGTTTCTCGGAGAGCTGGCAAAGTTTGAAACTGAAAAGCTCGCCGAGGAGGATCTGCAGGTTGAGCAGTTCAACTACTACGTCACTCGCTCGTACCAGCCGCGCATCTATAATGACTTCATCACTTTGCGCGACGACAACAACTACATGATTAAGCTCTCCATTTCCCACGCTATTGCACAGTCGGTCAAAACGTCGCTATTTGAGGAACTAGTTGATAATACGATCGAGGATACACAACATTTCCCACAGGAAATTGCCACCACGGGCAAAATCTCTATGAACAAGAAGGATATCATCAAGTCCATTGGTGAGCTGTTCATTCTGCGCATCAACGTCAACTTGCATGGATCCATTCTAGATTCGCCAGAACTCATGTGGGCAGAGCCGCAACTGGAACCCATCTACCAGGCGACTCGTGGCTATCTGGAAATCTCGCAGCGCGTCGACCTGCTCAACCAGCGCCTTGACGTCATCAACGACTTGTTGCAAATGCTCAAGGAGCAGCTCAGTCATGCTCATGAAGAGTACCTGGAGTTTATTGTCATTGTACTCATTGCAGCCGAAATTTTGGTGGCCGTGATCAACGTGTTTGTGGATCTCATGGCTGAAGGTAGATCTGGATAGACTGTCCCGAAAATATCGATATTTAACATCAGGCTGTGACATTTTAGTGTCTCGGTCCCTATTACTTTACTAATAAATTACAGAGCTTGCAAGAGCGTTTAGTCATTGTCCGGGTTCGTGATTCGCAACACACGACGCGAGTAATCACGGTCATCTTGCAGAGAGTAGCGAGAGTTGTTTTCCTCGCCTAATTGCATGAAGACATGGGATGGATCTAGGCGCTGATCTACAATGACAGTATCCCCGGGCAGATCTTGCAGAGCGCGGGAGGAGCCGTCGCGCCGCAGATGAGCCGGAGATGGCGGGGCCGTGCTTGGCTTGAAACCAAGCATGCTCATCCGACGCGATGTCATTTGTGGGGAATTCCGTTCCGCGTCGAGTTTGTTGCCACGTCGTCGCCGGCAGAAGCAGAAGAGAAGCAGCCCAATCAATGCAGCCGCGACCAAGGCCACAGGTACAAAAGTTCCTGCAACTTTACCTTTGTTATCCCAATAGCCACTGCTGGACTTATTGTCGGTTGCTGAAGCGGTAGCTGCCGCAGCAGACGAGCCGCGGGTCGTTGCAGTTCCTTGTGCACCTTGGGTGATGGTTTCAGTTGCGCCTGCGCCTGTCACGGTGAGAACTGAAACTACAGGTGAAGCCGTAGTGGACGACTCACTAGACGAGGAAGTGGACGAGGAAGTGGACGAGGATGAGAAAGAGGAGGAAGAGGTGATGGTTGACGAAGAGCTTCTGGAGGATGAAGAAGACGAGGACGAGCTGGATGAGCTAGACGAGCTAGACGAGGACGAAATTGGTTGTGATGAGGATGACGAGGAAGAGCTACTAGAGGACGAGCTGGTTTGACTCGAGGATGCTCTGGTAGATGAGGAGGAAGATGCGGCTGAAGAGCTTGCGCTTAAAGTACCTGAAGGATTGGCAAGCTGAATATAGCCATAAAGGTTGTCATCCTCATTACCACAAGTGTCTGAGGAGAAACCTGGGCACGGAGTATTGCACTCCGAAGTGGAGACTGTGTTTGCTGGCGCGTAATTGGAGCAATAACAATTCTTATACAAAAGAATGGCATAGGCGTATCCCGAGCAGGTATCTGTGCAAAGTCCAATCGACTGATAAATAGAAAAGTTCGTAGTGTCCGAATCGGCACCAGTGTTTTGCGAGGAACAGAGCGCTATCGACATGAAGATATAGAGAGGTCTAGGCGGTAGAAAATGCTGTGAATGAAATGCAAGTTGAAGATGGAAATTATGCTACGACCCAATGTGAGGAGAATATCAGCCGGTGGGGTTGTGCTGCTTGCCAGCTGTTGAGCGTTGGTTGGCGCTAGACAGGTTAATTTTCAGGGCGGCGGGAGGTTGGTGGTTCCAAACCGGAATAATCCAAAATTAGAGTTGATAGAGTGCTGCTGAAAAAGCTGTTCGCTTGGGGGCACACGTGAGATTTTCGGCGAGTGTTTTTAAAGGACAGACTCTTGCAAGATGGATCCGCACTCAAAAAATGGAGAGCGCAATGGCAGTCTGGCTAGAGAGAGACAGTCCAGTTTTCCACTTAGCGTTTGGCAGCGACAAAAGGACCGAGCGCTGGGCGTGCCTGCAGATGTAGAGCTCAGTGGCTGTGGACACTTGTTGTGGTGGGGTCGCACAAAACAGCGACTGTTGGGACACGGGGGTCTCTAGGCAAGTAGCGGGAATGCCCGAGGAACGTGACTAGATGGGATGGAGTAAAAAGCTGCAGCAACGTGGAAATAGTGCGCTTTTCCAGACAAAAGCTAGTTCGCGGGAAGGAGCGATACAAGCCAGGCCAAGTGAAAGAAAAAATACCTCAGTGCAGCTACCCCCAAAATATCTATGTGGTGGTGAGAGTTGGACTTGCGCAGGGGAGAAGAAAGCAGTGGGTGTGACGCACAAGCACCGTGTTTTTGAGGCTAGGCTGGCAGAAAGGGCTCAGAGGCCGATGGGTATTAGAGAAAAAGGAGGTAGGTGGGTGGGTGGGAAGACGGCCAGGGCGAAGGAAACAAGTGGGTTGAAACTACAACCGACTAAGCTTGTTTCTGTTTGATTATTTGCCGAGGTCGCCACAACACCAGCAAGTGAATGTCAAGAAGTGTTTACTCACTTTGGTCGAGATTTTTGTTGACGCTAGCTGCTGCAGTAGGGTTGGTTACCTTGCAGAGGCGATGGTTCGGGCGGCAAGCAAGGACTAGCTGGGTCGGCGAGGAGGGGATTTTAGTGGGGGTTTGCTGAGTCGGCTTTGCACGTGAGCAGAGCCTTTAGTGACTGCCTAAATTTCAAGCGGCTTTCAATCAAATGGCCGGTGTAACTGCACAGGTCCGCTCTTCCTGGCATTGTTGACCGGCATTGAGTCCGAGTCCGGGTCACCAGGTAGAGCGGGGTGGCTCGTAACGGGACGCCTGCACGCGTGTGGCCCAAACTAGTAGTGCCATTGGAAGCAAGCCTTGCGCAGCTGGCGGAACCGGTGGACGGGAAACGCGTGCACTTCCGAGCATGTGGGGACGTGTTGCAGCGGTCATAGTTTTGGCAGCTCGCTCATGAAGAGCTACGAATGGATAAGTTTACCATTTGGCTGTGTTTGAGACTCTGCCAGCCAGTTGTATTCAGGCGTGGGGCGCGGCGGAATACAACCCAAGGAAGAAAATAGGTTCTGGCGCGCCAAGAGCGCGACTGGCAGTGAGAAACATAGGCTTCTCTCGAGCTAGCTTTTATCTATCTGCTTTACCAAGCACTCGCCTTATTTTTTTTCTTTTCCTCCCCTCAATCTTCTCGCTAAAAGGTGATGCGATCCCGCTCTTGTCCGAGTTACCCATTCTATAGTTGGCAACACTTGTTCTGCCTAGTGATGTTTTCGGTTGGAATATCATCTGCAGGTTTGAGACAGTGCATGCACGTCAGGGCCAACTTTGGAGAGGGCCTGGCCGGCAAGTTCTCCGAGCCGATCATGCCGAGGACATTCTTCGATAGATAGGCTCATGGAAAACAGGCCACTTAGACCGTTTTCGCTGTCCCACAGCTGCGCAGCATCTCATGCTGCTCCTCTCTGCGCGCTACTGCACGACAGCACGGGAGGGGCAGGCTACCAATGAGCACTCTGATTAGCCCTGCATACAAACTCGTGACAAATCAATTAGCTTATTAACACCCTACAGTACCTATTAGATGCGCATTTACTTGAAAACCTTCTTCAGCTTGGAGAAGAAGCCCTTCTTCTCCTTCTTGCTCTGGTGAAAGTCCGTCTCCATCTTGGCAGCTGGAGCTGCCGGGGTCTCTGGCTCCTCGGCGACAGGAGATGGGGCAGCAGCCTCAGACTTGGGCTCGGCAGGCTTCACAACCACAGTAGAGCCAATAGTTTCAGTGGAAGGCTCGTTTGAGGGCTGCTCGGTCAATTCAGGGGATGCCTTGGTCTCGGTGACCGGAACCTCTTCCTTGGCGGGCTCTGGGACCTCCTCCTTCACGGGTTCTGGGATCTCTTCCTTCACGGGCTCTGGAACCTCCTCCTTCACGGGTTCTGGGATCTCTTCCTTCACGGGCTCTGGGACCTCCTCCTTCACGGGCTCTGTGACCTCTTCCTTCACGGGCTCTGGGACCTCCTCCTTCACGGGCTCTGGGACCTCCTCCTTGACAGGCTCTGACTCCTTGACAGGCTCTAAAATCTCCTCATTGACAGGCTCAACCTCCTTCACCTCCTCAGCGACAGTATCAACCGGCTCAGAAGCATCTACAGCAGCAACTGGCTCCTCGCCCACTTCTTTAACAGTCTCCCTTTCAGAAATCTGCTCCGGAATCACAATACCAGGGGTGCCGAGGATGGCAGCGCTCTCAGCAGACTTCACCTCAGCCGAAGCAAAGTAAGAGGGCTCAATAACATTATTCTTGTTTCCGCTTTCATCGGTAGTGCTTGCCTCAGCGTCATTTGTCTGCCAAACATCGTCAACAACGTATTTGAAAGTAATAGGCTTGTCGTCTCTGTTAGGGAAGGGGACCTCGAGCTCAAAGTCACCAGTTTCGGTGGGCTTGAGCTCCAACTTGTCAGCCCAGTTGGTGAAAGAGCCGGTGACGAGAACCTTGGATGGACCTTTAGGCCTGGGTTAATACTGGGCCGGTAGGGAGAGTTGATGAAGAAGGGCCAAAAACAAAGGCAAGTATGGATTTTCATGGCATAACATCAATCATATCACATGGACTGCGAAAATATACATTCCTTATGCCACATTGCCTAGCTTGCCAGGGCTTGCCCCAGGCCTAAGCCCATCTCCACATCTCTCCATTTTCAGCAACGACTAGTCACTTTTCTGCAACAGCCTGTTCTGCGCCATCCAGAGATGCTCCATACTTACCAAGTAAACTTGTACATTACAGATTTTAATATTAGGAAATACTTTTCGCACTCTGAGTTTCGAGAGAATGCTTTAAACTAGAATGTCGACACTCACACGGATAAAAAAGCTTTGAGATTGTGCTGCTACTGCTAAAAAGAGACTTGGTTGCCAGCCACTGTCGCCATCTTGGGAGTAGTGGGGACGGTCTAAGGGTGAGGGGCCTGCTGGTTAGGGGGTGCTATGAGCGCGCAGGACCATTACGCGGACAATGGTGAATTCCGCGCAAAGCTCATATCTTTGGACATTCTGGACGAGCGTCTTTGAACTGACCTGACAACCCGAACTTCCCGCTTGGACTCGCTAAATAGCCACTAGTGACTAGTTTTTCTAGACTCTTCGCTCCCAGCCTGCCCGCCACCAGCAACAGTCTATGCAATGCGCCTAAAACAGTTGGTCAACCTTGAAATGAGACTATTGGGGAACGAAGACGGACAAGCAGGCCCACTCTACCTCAGATCGTTTCTCTTTTGAATACTCAGCTGTTTAACTGAATTGGGCTCGCACGACAACAAGTTTCCGCATACTGAGCAAAAAGAGGGTTCTGGACAATACCCCATTGCCCCACTTGCGCGTGGAATCAGAACAGTTTGCTAAGCGATCGGAAATATTGTAGATGGAATTATTTCGACATACTTGAATTATTACTCTCTATTGTGCCATCTGATCGGTGGACGGCTTGCCTTTCCCTTTGCGAAAATTCATTATTCCAGTGTGCGTCATAAATAGCCTTCATACCTCAGACAGCCGGGTCTACGCCCATGGGTTGACGCATCGTGCCTGGGATTTTTGTAGTAGAGAATGAACAGAACTAGTCAGTTCAGTGACTTCAAATAGAGAAATAGTGCATTTGTTCTGCTCATACTCGCCTTCATAGCCACACAGGCTATCGCGGGCAGTCCATAGCGCTGACCGCCAAGCCAACTTCTGCGATTGATATGAAGCCCTCCAACGCTGTTTCGGCGTTTCATTTCCCTTCAAACTCAGATGCTCTAGTTCTATGAGTCTTATTGGGCAAAAGTAATTCAATAATCGCAACTGAAACTGGACCACTGTTCGAAGGAGAACAGGCAGCACTATAGATTGCAATGTCTAGCATGTTTTATTTCCCTGTAGATTGAGCCAGCAATCGATACAGAGAACGGATATAATAAATTTGACGCAGCGATGCGTGCTTTCATAGGGCTTTGACAATAAGGTCTACCGCTCAAGTCACCTGGGGCCCGACTCGTTCACCAGATTCTACAGTCTCCTGCTGTGCTTGCAGCCTCCGGAATGCGGATGCGGACGGAATCACAGATTGGCTGTTTCGTTCTATCCGCTTATAGGCTGGTGGTAGTGGCTCTAGTTCACTCGGATCTTCATGAAGTGCATGTGGGCTGCTAGTGCTTCCTCTTGTGAAGTCTGCTACTGAAGATGACATGATCGATGGTCCCTTGGGCTGGTATGCCGGCGGAGGATCGTATTGTTCTGGCTGCTGAGGGACACCAGCATATGCTTGTTGTCTTCTAGCCAGTAGCACATTCACACGATGTTGAGATGGGTCTTGCAAGGCAAAGGGATTACCTGAGGCTAGCCGCTCTTGTTCCAACACTGGTAGTTCTCCGCCGTTGCCGGCCTTTTTTCCAGAACGAATAAAGAGCAGGTAGCCCAAGATAGCCAGGCCAATCAGTATACAGCCTGCTGCCAGAAAATAGTACATTTTTGAAAAACAAGTTGATAGGTTTAAAAATTACGATGAATGAAACACGCCGAAATCAGGACTATATAGTTGTATGCACCCCGGGAGGTCTTGGGGGTTTCGCAATCCATTCATGCCTGCAGGCCACCTAAGCTCGCGTGGCTGTGTTATTGGGGCAGCAACTGTGGCTCCCCTGAAAAGCAGGTCTTGTGGAGGGAGGAGAAACAAAGACAAAGAAAGAGATCTGTGATCGAAAAAATTGCTCAAGACTGAATTGCTATTTAGATGAATTCTTTTAGTTGAACCCTCGCAGCAGTCCCGTTATCTTATCTGATGTTGTGGAGATGCATTATGCAAAAGGCTGATAAATATTAGAGAATAGAACTGATAAATAGCCAATGTTGCAGACGAATAGACAAACTACCAAACAGATTTAAAATGTTTTATTTTATAGTTCTAGGGTTATTCACGGCATACACCACAACTACCCTTAAATATAGGTAAAGTCTGGGCACAAGAAAATGAGAAAATTATCCAACTGTCCAGCTGATCTTCTCATGCCTCTTATTGAGGCGGTTTTCCACGTACCAGATATCTCAGGGAATCTACTCTAACCAAGAGATGACAAACATCATTCCAATACCCACAAACATAGCCACGAGTTGTAGCAAGCCCTGGAAAATCTGCTTCTTTTTGGTGAGCTCAGCCCCGCTTTCCAGAAGCTCTGGAATAACACCCACAGTGGCAATGTAAAGGAATCCACCAGCTGTGAAGGGCAGAGTCAGCTCTGAGCTTCTCACATTGCTTCCAAAAATGCCAGGGGCAGTGTTGGAGAGGTCCCCAGAGGCCAAGTCGAAAGAAACAGCCCATTCATTGACAGCTATGCCAATTAGCGTTCCCACGTAAGCACCAATCGCAGTAACAAACTGCGCCTGCATGGCCTTGGTCTTGGAAAAGCCGCCCTGAATGAGAAGAGCAAAATCGCCCACCTCATGAGGGATCTCATGAAAAAAGACAGCCAGGCAGGTTGTGGCACCGACAGACTTGGAAATGTAAAAGGAGGCAGCAATGGCCAAACCGTCCGTAATATTGTGTGTAAAGTCGGCGATGAGATTGAGATAGGCCGACAGCTTGATGGAGGAGCCCGGCTCCTCAACGACAGCATCAGAGCTGGTGACCACTTTCTCCTCGCCTTTTCTCTTTTTGAGCTCGGTCTTCTCTTCCACGGCACTGCTGACAGCTGAAGAGACATCCGTGTCGTGTGCGTGGTCGTGTGCAGCTCCATGCGAGTGGTCATGGTCATGACCACCACCAATGATTCTCATAAGCTTGTCAATGATATAAAACATGACAAAACCCACGAACATTGCCAGGCCCAGGATAATGTTGCGCTTTTCATCAACAACAACGAAGCGGACGCCGTCTCCATGGGATTCCCCGACAAAGGTCTGCGGCAAGAGATGCAGAAAAACGTCACCAAGCAGACCGCCGACAGCAAAAGAGACAAGTGTCGACAGAGAAGAGGGATTGATGTTGGGCGGAATGAGACCCAGCAGCAAATTCGGGGGGCCGGAAATGTAGGTCGTGGCCAGAATGCCATTCCATGCGGGCCCAAATGGGAACAGAAGAGTGAACAAACGCTCAATCAGGGACTCCTCGTCATCTTGCAGCTTCCCTATCTCCTCAGAAAGTTCCACAACAGCAGAGCAATGGCTAATCTTGTCCTCAATGGCGTCCAAGTTGAAAACACCGTTGTCGTAAAGCATTGGTGCCGATTCACCCGCCTCGCCCACATTCTTCTTCACATGAGGGACACTGTGCGCAGAGGCAACCGAGCCAAAGAAAAGCACAAACAAACTGAGCAGATGTGCTGTCTTCATAGGGGTATATGGCAAGACGTGAAACGATCCGACACGGGAGCTTTGTGCTCTCGGCGGAAGCAGGTGCACGTGACAGAAAGCCAGGGGTAAAGGGCGACGCGGACATTGTGGCTGGTTTTTGGACAGCGGAGAGGGGGAGTGAGCTGAAGATAGCTGATGGAGAGAGAATGTGAGATAATTCAGCCAGATTTCTTTGCAGCTTGGCTAGTTTTATTCTCTTTCCTTTTAACTGTAGCACACAAAGTGCCGTTGTGTGTCCCGATGAGCTCACCCCCATCGGGGAGGGCAGTTGGGTCGTTGTTCAACCATGGCGTCGCTGGAGCCTGACCAATAAAATAGATTAAGATTTTATTTCGTTTGCCGTCGTGAGCTGTTACCAATTTATACAAGATTCTACGAGCTATTCTCGTGAGTGGAAATGCCGGCTTTAGCCCTGCCAGAACTTGTAGGTGTGCGGAATGTCCATGCTGACAGGCTTGAGGGCCGCCTTGGCAACCTTGTCTCTTCCGCTATCGGTTTGAATCAGGGTGACCTTCGGGTTCTCCTTGGCAAGTCTGGCAGCTTCGGCGGCAAGCTCAATCGCCTCAGCTGAGTCTTCTGTGGACGCGGACTGCTGGAGCTTGTTGAGAACAGTGTCTGCCTGCGTCTTGAGCGACAAGCGGTCAAGGTAGAGTTGCAGACGTGCCTGCTCAATTTCATCCTTCTCCTTGGCAAGAACCTCCTCCATTTTCAGGAATCGCTCGTACTTGGTGTTTATCAGTTCAAGCTGTGTCTCAACTAGCGTGCGAAGCAGATCATTTTGTCTCTCAGAACCAGCTTTGATGGCCTCCACGACAGCTTCGGGGTTGATCTCAGGTACAGGCACCTGGGGAGAAGCAATGCTCGTTTGCTTGGCCGACTCTGCAGTGGCGCTACTCGCCTTGACAGCATCAGTGCCGCTCTTAATTAGGTAAGGGTCTTCAATGGGCAACTGCAAGAACTTGACAATGCACTGCTCCTTGGCACGGGTGCCAACGTGATATGCAATGGAGTCCCAGTCATCTTCGTACATTTCAATACCCTCCAGTAGCAGAAGAAGCTCCGAGTCTGACCAGTTGAGGCTCTTGGCTTGGGCTTCTTCAATCTTAACAAAGTCCGAGCTCTGCAGATTCGCTGAAAAGAGTCCGTGCTTGAAGCACGAGGCCGAGCAAAACGACTTGGACTGCAAGTTATGGAACCGCACCTTGGTGCAGTCCTCACCACACGTAAAGCAGTTGTAGGTGCGAGAGTTCACAAGGTTGCTGTATTTGCGCTGAGACTCGTCAATGAGAGCCATTGCATCGGCTGACGAGTCATAGATGTTTTTGCGCAGATGCATCGTGACCGGTAGCTGCGGCTCCGAGTTTAGTTTGCGCTCCTCAACGACCAACTCGCCCTCAGCGTCCGTTTCCGTGGTGACTGGCGCCAACTGAAGGCCCTTGGGGGCATCCAGTGTGATCTGGAAATGGCCTGTGAACTGCGGCAGCATAAGAGAGGGTTTGGTTTCCGGGTCAATCTGGTAGTTGATAAGCCCCCATTTCTCGAGAAAGGCGTGGACTCTGAAGATGGTGGCCACGTCGCCAGCCAGATTGCGGCGACACGCAGTCACTGTTAGATACTCTGTCGGATTGAGACGGTAGCAGTCAATCATAAAGTCTCGGTAGCTCTGGTAGACAGCCGGGGTTTTGGTTTTGTTTTTGCCGGAGAAAAATTCCGGTAGCGACTTCTTTTCAATATCATGGATCTCTTCTCTATTGAACCATGCCGAAAAAGACGGAATAATAATCTGCTTGACCTGGTTGGCCAAAAAGCGCTTGGCCTTCTCTTCTATCTCTTTCTGGACGGTGGTCGTCTTGTCGCCAGAGAGCTCTGTGGCAGCGGAGGCTGATGTCAGCACAGAGCCATTTTCGTCTGCGGCCGGCGAGGCCGAGTGGTTGGGCTCGTCCTTGAACTGGGGGGACATTATTTGGTCGGCTTAAAAAAGCGGCTTGGTTTTTGGGATGCAACGCGTCACACAAGGAAAGGCAGCAAAACAGCAAATGCCCAGCAGAGGTGGTGTGAACAGATAGTGCCAACTTAAGCAAGGATCTCAATGACCTCAGCAATGGGTTTCTTTGCGGGTGTTGCGGACTACTTCGACGAGTTTTTATCGACGCTTGTCGAACCGAGCCCTGTGGTGATGTTTTTGGATGAAGTTTTGGTGGGTGAGTTGGGAGTTTTCAGAGAATTGGATGGGTGGTTGGGAGGGCCAGGCAGAGGGCAAATCCAAAGTTGGCAATTTGGGAGGTTGCGGTGGGTGGGCGCTGGGAAAGGTCGCTGTGGTGGACAGTGGAAGAGAGAGGACGAAGATGGGGAAAGAGGAAGTGATCAGCGGGCTAAGAGAGAGATAATTGTTTGTCTTTTGTCTATTTACATGTTTTCCAAGAGTTCATCTGCCTTGTTGACAACCTTTCGTTTCCTTATATTATTCGCGTCGGTAATCCGTAGTCTACCCAAAGGTGCCAATAAGTAATTAGAAGAAGCGATTCCACACTTCGGGGTTTGGCGTGCTGAGACAGCAACCCAGTGAAGAAATGCCTTTGGAGTCTTGAGGAAAAGATAACAGTGGATTTGCAGGCCAATCAAACGCCATGAATTGCCATACAGATGAATCCTACTTTTCTTGTCAGTTTTCTTCTCGCTTAACAATTCTTGCCCGCCCTGGCTCACCCATGTGAAATGCCTATCTTACAGCCGGCATGGTCCGTGTCCCAGAGATGAGCTCTACGTGTCCCAGCATGGCCCCGACGCAGGCCTGGGAACGACAATAAGATAGTAAGGAAGGTAGGCAAATCCCGCAGAAGCAAGAAAAAAATAGCGACGTTGACTATTCTGCCGTGTTCGAGCTCCTGAACCACCCCAATCTATTTCTCCGCCGTTCCTGCCCCCCGCTTGTGCGCTATGGCACGGGTCATGCCGAGCAATCGCTTTGCCGCGGCATGCCGGGGAGCCAAAGCGGCAACTCAAAATAGCGCCGATAGGCCTTTCTTCATTATTCATCCGCTTTCAGAAGACCATCATGGGCTATTCAAGTCGTATAGATGCCATCAGACGCGATGAGTATCCGCATATCGCCGATAGTGTCTATCTGGACCACGCCGGTACGACACTGTACGCCAAGAGCCTGGTGGAGCGCAACGCGAGCGCCCTACTGACAAATCTATATGGAAATACCCATTCGCAAAGCGCATCATCTGAGAGAACTTCTCTAATGTGCCACGAAACTCGCCACAGAGTGCTCAGAGACATCTTTCACGCGGATCCGACGGAATATGTGGTTGTCTTCACCGCCAATGCTACTGCGGCAATGAAACTTGTGTCAGAGAGTCCCATATTTGCTCAGTGCTCCTATCTTTACCCCAAAGATTCGCATACGTCTCTTGTTGGTCTCCGAGGACTGGCTCGTGAGTGCGCAGTATACGAATCAAGTGTGCAAGCTGCACAACTTGTCGCTTCTTCGGAGAGCAGGGCCTTTGTTTCCATCACTAATCAGTCCAACTTTTCAGGGCAGCGCTACAATATAGGAGAGCTTCTGGAAACATTGGCCCATAGCTCTTTCGGTGTCCCTGTATCCTTGGTTGACAACTCAGCGGCCGCGTCGACGAACCCAATAAACCTGTCCAAAACAAAACCGGACTTTGTTGTGGTCTCCTTTTACAAAATCTTTGGTTTACCGGACTTGGGTGCCTTAATAGTGAAGAAATCTACTGGTCGGAGCTGGTTCAAGAACCGACGATACTTTGGCGGCGGGACCGTCGATGGCCTGACGGCGACTACAGACTTTGTTAGGCCAAAATCCGATACTCTTTACCATCAGTTGGAGGATGGAACCATTCCTTTTCACAATATTCTCACTTTGAATATCGCCATGGATGTTCATAAAGAGCTCTATGGCAGCTTTAGTTGCATCAGCTCACACACTGGCGAGCTAGCACAGTCCCTTTTTGACAGTCTGCGCAGCTTATCATACAGCAATGGCCAGCCACTTTGCGAATTGTACTCTACTGGTGAATACGGCAATGCTCACAAGCAGGGGCCGATTGTTGCTTTTAATATTCTTGATCGCTGTGGCAATTACATTGCTTACACTGATGTGGAAAGGCTGGCAATTTCCAAGGGTATCCACTTGCGCGCCGGTGGTCTCTGCAACCCAGGATCTGTGTCCCACTGGCTGGGAATCACAGACGACGAAAGAATTGAAAGCTATAAGCTTGGAACCACCTGCCACAGCCCGAACAATATCATCAATGGCCGTTGTACTGGTGCTGTAAGGGTTTCTCTTGGAGCAATGTCAACGATGCATGATATCGACATGCTTATCAGGTACTTCAAAGAGTACTACATCGCCGGCGAGGCTGTTTTTGCAAGGCCAACACTTCAGACAGCTACTGACAGCGCTGTTATTGCCGCTGTCAATGTGTTTCCAATCAAATCTTGCGCTCCCTATCGCGTTCCAGTATCACTTCCTTGGCCAGTCGACGAGGCTGGTCTTAAATGGGATCGCGAATTCTGTGTCATTGATACTATGAACTACTCAATCCTAACACTCAAGAAGCATCCGAGCATGAACTTCATTCGCCCCTCCATTAGCGGATCGTTTATGACTGTTGTTTCTGACACTTTGCTGGGTGAGAGCATCACCGTCAATCTAAAACAGCCGAAGGGTTTGATAACTATCGAAACACGGGTCCTGGGTGAGCGCACAGAGGTCTCTTTAATTCAAGAAAAGCATGTCATTGATTTTTTCACCAAAGTTCTTGGAGTAGAGTGCACGCTTGGCAGGAAGCAGCAGTTTAGAATTGCGCAAGAAGAAAAAGCCGATACACAGATTTCGCTGGGTTTGCTCAACACAAGCCCACTACTTTGTATTAGTCGAAAGAGTGTTGACGCTATTGATGCAGAGGCTCAAATTTTTAGAGCCAATATTGAAATTTCATCACCACTGATGGAGGCCTACGCAGAGGACAATATGAAGAGCTTGGTTCTGCCTGATGGAGGGGAGCTACAAATGCTCGGTCCCTGCAAACGATGTCAAATGGTCAGCATCACGCCTGAAGGAAAGGTGGACTTCCGCCCTCTACAGCTACTGCAAAAGACCCGGATGGAAAAGGTAAGTTCCACTATTTGACACACGACCGCCAGAACTAGGCGCGTCTGAACAATTGTGACTAATGGTTTTTGTTACGGAGCGGAGTGGCGAGCTCGAAAATTTTTTGCTATGGGATCTGAGCAATCTATTCCTGGAATCTGGTTATTTTCTTCCTGATGGGGATAATCTCTGCGCCCATTGTAGTTCAGCGTTTCCTGCACGCGCCGATAATGAAAAGCAAATTTTTTCCACGCCCTATGACAGGCAACGGTTTTTTCCATGCAGGACAAAACTCTGCTTGCTCATCGGCAACATGCGGAGCGAGATGACGCATTCAGAGTCAACATCATACTGACCCAGGGAAAAGTCTATTTTGGACAACACATGTATTGCACGGGTAGCAGTCATGTTCAGGTAGGCGAGCGAGTGAGCATTCGTTGGAAGGCGTGACAAAGCTTGTGCCAGTATCCTTGTGGATGAGGGATTAGTCGGGGCAAAGAAGGGCTCTTCCGGGCACATTCTCGTGTTCAGCGCCGGAAAAGCACTGGAAACGGGCCGATAGCAGCCCCCATGCGGCTGGCGTGGGGGTCATATTTGACAACAAAGAACGTGAACCCCTCACCAGCAAGGTGGCTATAAGTCTCGACTGAGTGTAGAAAATTAATACCTGGCCGCTATAATATACTTATAAGTGGTAATTGAATTCTGCGACAGCTTTCTTTCTTTCAGTATTAGCTTTTACCAAGCAACACAGGTTGCAGCTGTCAGTAGCCACCCGCCACCACCACCCTTCTCCCATCAGCCAGCTCTCGTATTCTAGAATATTATCAGGAAGGCACAGCCCCACCCGCTTCCACCCGCAATATTGATTTCCCAATCGGGACACTGCGATACGCCACCTGACCAACCGGGAGTATAAATAAGCAGCCACTTCCTCCCTCCCTATCTCCTCACGCATTCTTGTAACATTACTTCGCAAAACACAATGCAGCAACAGCAAATTAGACTCCTCGGTGGCATGCAGATCTTCGTTAAGACCCTGACTGGCAAGACCATCACACTCGAGGTTGAATCCTCTGATACTATCGATAACGTAAAGACTAAGATTCAGGACAAGGAGGGCATCCCTCCGGACCAGCAGCGTCTTATCTTTGCCGGTAAGCAGCTTGAGGATGGCCGTACTCTTTCCGACTATAACATTCAGAAGGAGTCTACTCTCCACTTGGTTCTCAGACTTCGTGGTGGTATGCAGATTTTCGTCAAGACCTTGACTGGTAAGACCATCACACTTGAAGTTGAGTCTTCTGACACCATTGATAATGTCAAGACCAAGATCCAGGACAAGGAGGGCATCCCTCCGGACCAGCAGCGTCTTATCTTTGCCGGTAAGCAGCTTGAGGATGGCCGTACTCTTTCCGACTATAACATTCAGAAGGAGTCTACTCTCCACTTGGTTCTCAGACTTCGTGGTGGTATGCAGATTTTCGTCAAGACCTTGACTGGTAAGACCATCACACTTGAAGTTGAGTCTTCTGACACCATTGATAATGTCAAGACCAAGATCCAGGACAAGGAGGGCATCCCTCCGGACCAGCAGCGTCTTATCTTTGCCGGCAAGCAGCTTGAGGATGGCCGCACTCTTTCCGACTACAACATTCAGAAGGAGTCTACTCTCCATTTGGTTCTCAGACTTCGTGGTGGTATGCAGATTTTCGTTAAGACTTTGACAGGTAAGACCATCACACTTGAAGTTGAGTCTTCTGACACTATTGACAACGTTAAGACTAAGATCCAGGACAAGGAGGGCATCCCTCCGGACCAGCAGCGTCTTATCTTTGCCGGTAAGCAGCTTGAGGATGGCCGTACTCTTTCCGACTATAACATTCAGAAGGAGTCTACTCTCCATCTCGTTCTCAGACTGAGAGGTGGCATGTAAGCAGTCAGTATCAGCTTATCTAGATAATTATTATTTCTGAGTGATATTCTCTTTCAAACCAATTCATAATTTAATGGTGACAATGCAATTCCATAGATGATACCCTACCCTGATTGAGAACCAAAATGCATAGGCTCCAATGATTATACTAATTAGCCCTATCTAAGACGAGGGGGAGACCTTTGCAGACCATTTCAAGGCGCTGTCTGCTACACGGTAGTTTATGAGCTGGGTCGTAGTGGCAGTGTCTAACGATTGAGAGCAACAAATTGGTGCAATTTCCAGTCCGCTCCACAAAATTAAGAGTTGATCCAACTGGTAACTTGTCTGGCTCCCACTCTTGATGCAAACTTGAGAGATTGCGCACCCATGGGGAAATAGCTGACTGTATACCAAAGCGTGGCAAGCATCTGGACCACCATACAAAGAATAGTTGGAATGACAAGTTTATAGCCAATAGAAAACACAAGTGTCAGGATAATGGAGCCAAAGAAGGCAATGGAAAACGGAAGTCTTTCAGTAGAAACAAGATGCGTGACGTAAGCCATAGGGCCTTGAAGCGCTCCAAAGGACACAACAAATAAGAGAGAGCCAATGCTCCACAAGACGGCAAACTTGCGGGGCTTGAGAGCCAGCACGGGCAGCAGCGCAATACATAAAGTAAAGCAGGCTACAGCTCCTAAAAAGCAGACACCGAAAACAAGCAAGCGATCCCATCGGGACAGCGTGAACCAGGAAGGCTCCTGAACTTCATCAGCCTCCTGCTCGGTGAGGGGCAAACGGAGGCCATTTTCACCAAAAGGACGCCAAGAGCCGATGCGAGACGAAAAGGATGAGGCGCTTTCGGCGGTGGCAGCGCGCCAAGAGTTGAGATTTTCGCGGAACTGCGACTCCATTGAAAGATGAAGGTGTGATGGTGGCTATGGTGGCTGCTCCCGTTAGGAGGTGGGCCACTGGAGGGCTAGTGGAGGTATGGAGTGGAGTCAGCGGAGAGTCACTGGAGGGTGGGTCTCTGGGAGGGCCGCCACTGGGCTCTGCTCCCCAGAGGCTGAGCTGACAGGCCATTGGAAGAGCTAGGAAGGCGGTGGCGAATTTGTGAAAACCTGTGAGAGACTACTAAGACGGGCCGGGAGCTCACTAGATCAGGCATATGTCAGGCAAACGTGAGGTGCGAGTTGCCACCTGCCTTCCAGCTTCCTAGCAACCAGAGAAGCCAGGTCCAGTAAAGTGTGGGGCTGTGAAGCGCTGCATTGGCAACGTTTGTGCAAAGATGAAGCGCAGAAGACCAGTAAACTTCAGTACCTGGGCTGGAAGAAAGCGGGCGTTGTATTGCAGCAACTGTGACCTGCGGAAGCAGATGGTAACCCATGCAAACGGCTGACGCTTTTGCTGGCCCGTCCTTAGCCGTTTAAAGCGGCAGAGTCGCAGGGCTCCACCTGCATCTTCCACCCTTCGCCCCCTAATCAAGTCCCCTTGGAGGGTCTGGAGCCTTGCCGCGCTGGGAGCATCGCGTGTAGCCGTGGGCTCGTCAACGTCATTATCGGCAGCTGGCCGCTTGCGGTGGAGTAAGCATAGCGTCTTAGTGGAACGATAAAAAACAGTACGGCAACCCGTTGGCTCTTGAGCGCAAGGTGTCGACTGCATTCTATTGCAAAATCCACTCCGTATCGAAATAAAACCAACCCCTGCTTGTCTCCCAGTGAGGCGGCGGAAAGCCGGCTGGTACCAACGGGTCGGCGAAGCGGAGAGTGCGGCAGTTGCTTCTGGGGGGCGTGCGTCGCCATATATAACCACATCTCGCACATCAGTAAAATCTCTACCTCGTACAGAAACCCAAACCCCCCACTAGGCTCTGGAACATCGTGCCCCTGAATTCGCCGGCTCTATTTATCTTTAGAACATCCCCTTCCCGCCCGCCAAATTGTCAGCGCTGTGCCCCTCCCCCGCACTTCGCTCACACCCGGGTAACCACACTGGTCCCAACCAGAGCCAACAGCCACAGTCAACACGTTCGTCTCCACAGTCATCACATCCATCTTATTCGGCGGCGTAACTCGCATTCAATACCCTGACTGAGCAGCGCTTGCTGACTCTTTTTGACCTCTTTTGTCTGTGTTCCTGCAGCTATTTATAAACTCCATCCATTTGACCGGAGCTCCCTCTCCTTTTTTGGTAACTGTCTCAACCCCCTAACCCCGTTGCTGCTGCAACCGCCTCCTCAAAGGCCAATAGAATTCTAGAATATCTGCTTGCAAGTAGTTTACTTTCAATCTACTTGGGCAACAGCTTTTGCAACAGTCAGCTCTTTGCATAAAGCTCATACACCATGTCTTCCTACAACAACGACATGCTGTCGCGACAAGTCTTCAACAACAAGGCGTTCAACAACTATGACACGCCAGATGCTTCCTCCACAATTCATGACAATGATTTGCTGGACTTGGACGAGATAATGTCTCCTCAATTGGAGCCCTTTTCGTCTTCTGGTGTCGACTTCTCGTCCCACCCCCCGCCAGTGCAACAACAGGGAACGCCCGTGCAGCAGCCGTTTGGCTTCCAGAGAATCAACAATTCATCAAACTTTTATGGAACAACACCGCCTGTACCAGATTCGACCTCTCCGTTTGACGACTTTATGCTGACGCGGATGCTCAACCAACAGAACCAGAGCCAGAACCCTGGCAGAAGCACTCCGCAACAACGGTCGTCCCAGCCTCCTTCGCGTACTTCCAAAGCAGCCTATATTGCAACACCACAGCAGCAGCTCATGCAGGGCGGCACGCCCAACAATGGTGGCGGGCTGTCGGTAGGCTCCACGGGTAGACCCAACTATGCCCAACACCAAATGGCAAATCAGAGCAATTCTTATGGTATGATGCCTGTATCGATGCTGGGGGTTTCTCCAGGCTCTTCAACTCCTGGAAGAGACTCTCCAAAATCGCCTAGCGGTCGCATTGCTAAAGCCGGACTCACGCCTGAACAGCAAAAAGACGTCTTGGCCGAGCGCCGGCGGAAACGGAAAGAGTCGCATAATGCTGTTGAGCGCCGCCGTCGCGATAACATCAATGAGCGGATCCACGAGCTGGCAACGTTGGTTCCAGAGTCGTTCGGCGAAAACACAGACCACTACGTGACGAAAGACAATAAACCCAACAAGGGCACAATACTTTCAAAAAGTGTGGATTACATCAAGTTTTTGCAGTCACTAATTGATGCCCAGAACAACAAGGAGTTGGAGCTTCAAGATGCTATCGTGAAATTGCAGACGAAGCACAACGAACCAATCACGGTATTCGAGGCCACCACAGCAGAGCTCATGTTGCAGAAAATTGGTGCTGGACCACTTGCAACTTACGATGATGACGGTAGCAAAAGCCCTGGTTCTGAGCACAAGCGCATGTCTATGGGAGTCGCCTCTCCCTCGTCCAACGAAGACTTATACACGGACTATGGGCGGCTTGACGACCTACAAGATTTGGATGAGCTTGGCCAGCAGCAAGATCTGTCCCTCAAAGAAGATGACTATTATTGAGTGTCTGTGGTGCTCGAGGCACAATAGAGCGAGTGCTAACCGCCCTGGATGGCTTTTAATGATCGGAGTATAATGAGATAAATGATTAATACCATAATTTTATTGGATAAGACTGCGCACTTTCTAGAAAAGCGAGTTTCTAGTCATGAACGGAGCTCTGTATACAACTTGACGTGGGCGAGCTCTCAAAACGGACTCTCGCCAGCACTTCCCAGTATTTTGAGTGAGAAGGCACAGCCCGAGACTAGGCAACCACAAAGCCGGATAGCCGAAAGCACATCACATTAAAGACTGGTCAGCTGAATCTTTTTTATTCACTCAGTCGCCAAAAACAGTCATTTGCTAAAAACAGTCGACAGCTTCGCATCAATCTCTCCAGTCGATCCACAACTCATCATTTAAATTAGCCCCCTTTACTATCCCTAAGCGGGTCCAGTGATAGGCAACCCATCTTCCAGCACAAAAGTTGCCCAAAGTGAAATTTGGCTCCACAACGACTTAGGAAGATCAGTTAAAATGGTTCAGAACGGCAAGGCTAATGCCGCAGCATCTGCCGGCTCGGAAGTTCCCGCTAACAGAGTGCTGCCTGCTAAGGATGCGGCTCATTTTCGCGAGGCTTTAACCCTCTACGAATCTAAGCAGTACAAGAAAGTGCTTAAGGTTGTCGACGGTATCCTCAAGAGGCACCCGGATCACGGTGAATCTCTTGCTTTGAAGGGACTGGCTGTTTACTTTTTGCACCGAAAAGATGAGTCTCTTGAGCTCATCAAGAAGGGTGTTGCCAATGACCCTACCTCCTTTGTGTCTTGGCACATTATGGGCATTTACTGGCGTACTGAGCAGAACTATGAGGAGGCTCTTAAAGCCTATCTCAAGGCATCCCAACTGGACACCAACAACGTCAGTTTTGTCCGTGATTTGGTTGTGCTACAAACCATCCAGGGCCATTATTCTGCTTTGCCTGCTGGCCGTCAAAAGATTTTGTCTGACAAGCCGGGCTACAGACCCAATTGGACCTCACTTGCGATTGCCTTTTATCTCAACAAGAATTACGCCTCGGCAGAGTCGACTCTCTCTCGATTTGAGGAGGTTTTATTGGACGGTCAGAAGCTGCCTAAACCTGAGCAAGTGCCTCACTCCGAGATCACCTGCTTCAAAAATATTGTCATTTACAAGAGAGGTGATGTGAAGCGTGCTCTTGAACACCTCAATAAGAGCGAGGCTGATGGTAGCATCACTGACAAGCTCTTTGTCATGGAGAGCAGATATCAGTACCTCTCTGAACTCGGCGACAAGGCTGGCGCCCAGAAGGCTATTAGAGCTCTTGTCAAGAGGAACCCCAATTCCAAAAGCTACTTGGCTGAGCTTGAAAAAACTCTGGGAATCTCTTTACTCGCGACTCGTGAGAAGCTCTACACCAAGCTTGCTCAAAAGTACCCCAAGTCGTTTGTTATCATGATGGCTCCGCTTTCTTTTCTTCCTGCTGACTCTGAGGAGGCAGCTCAGCATTTTGAAGAGAAGGCTGCCGTTGTGATTGACAGACTTTTGCAGAAGGGCGTACCGGCTGCGTTTACGCTTTTCAAGCCACTGCTCAAGGATGCCAACAAACTTCGTGTTATTGACGGCATTGTTTCAAAGCGCGACAGTGTTTGGTCCAGATATTTCCAAGCTCAAATTGAATCTTACAAGGGCAATGATGAGTCTGCACTAACGCTCATTGAGCAGTGTATACTCGAGGACGAGCTTGTTGTCAAGGGCGAGGACGGCAATGAAACAAGAAAGCCAAAAAACATTGAGTTTCTCATGTTCAAGGCCAAGGCTTATAAGCATGCCGGAGATCTCAAAAAGGCGGCTGCTGTGATGGAGGAAGCTCGCAGTAAGCAAACCGACGATAGATTTGTCAACACAAAGGCTGGCAAGTACTTTCTTCGTGCTGACCTGATAGATAATGCCATCTCCACCATTACAAAGTTCACGAAAAATGATCTTACTGAAGATGGTGTTTACGATCTTGTTGACATGCAGGGCCTGTGGTTTTTGATTGAGCAGGCAGAGAGCTACGCTCGCCTTGGCAACAAAAACATGGCTCTCAAGAGATTCCACAACGTCATGAACGTGTTCAGGGAATATTACAACGACCAGTTTGATTTCCATTACTACTCTCCGCGCATAGGCACTGTTAGAGCTTATTTCGACATGATTGAGTGGGCAAACAAGGTGTTTCAGCACCCTATGTACTACCGTGCAGTGTCTGGTGCGTTCCGTGTCTACGCATCTTTGGACGCCAAGCTGAAGAAAGATAGCGCTGAACTAGAGGCCATGTCTCCACCTGAACTTCAAGCTCTTCACAAACTCAAGCTCAGTGAAGAGGGAGCCTTGGAGAAGAAGACGCAGCAGTATATTTCAGACTTTGAAGCTGCCTTGGCTGCCATGACAGAGCACCCCAAAATTCAAGTCGACAGAGATCCATACGGTTTACAATACCTCAGGTCGAAGACACCTATGGATGATATTTACAATAACGGGTGGACGACTCTCAAGAAGTACTGTGCTGACCGTCTGAGTACTTGGGAGCTCGGATTTGAGATTTTCTTGAGGCAAAACAAGTGTGTGCTTGCTGCTCAAGCTATCTCTAAAGCAAAGGATTTGGGTGCTTCACCTAGCTGGATTTTGACTGCTGTTGCAAGAACAAAGAACGCTTTGGAGAACGACAATCATACCATGGCTATTCTCAAGCAGCAGATTGAGACTAAAACACTTCCTGCACTCATTCCTGAGGGCAATGACTTGCTGGAGCATTCTGCTGAAGCATTCTTGTGCAAGAGAGTCAACCCTGGCGCTGATTGGGACACTCTCTTGAACTGGACTGCCGCCCAGAAGGAAGTTGGTGGAAAGTTCATTCCCCAAATTTTGGCCTTTGTCAGATCCAATAAGCTCAAGATTCCTGCCGTGCTGAAGCTGGCCACTGAGCTCAAGGAGGAAGCCACACCAGAGGAGTTCGCGCAGTACGTTGATATCATCAAACAGTCGCACCCGCTTTGCTCTCTTAGCTAGTTGTGCTCAACTAGTTGATTCCAAAAAATTGACTTTGTATTCTCAAATATAGATGAATATAACAGTATGTACAGTCTTCACAACTTCTCAATCTTGGCCTTCATATTCGAGTAAATCTCATCAACCTTTTCGGCGCCCTCCTTATCGGATGGCCAGCCTACAATGAGACCGGTCTCTGCGTTTCTCTTCGGAATGAGATGGACGTGGACATGTGGGACAACCTGGTGAGCAATCGCAGCATTGTTCTGCAGAACATTGTAGCCAACAGCAGAATCAAGACCAGAAACATCCAGATCGGCAGCAATTGCAATTTTCTTGGCAATTGGAAGCAACTCAGCCAGATACTCATCGGGAATGTCATGTAGCTTCTCGCCATGGTACTTGGGGATAATCAGAGCGTGCCCGGCGGCAGTTGGCTGAATGTCCATGAAAGCAAGAGCTTTGGGACTCTCGTAGAGAATCTTGGAAGGAATCTCCTTCTTGATAATTTTGCAAAAGATACAGCCAGCGTTAAGAGTCATTTTAAGGGTTGAGGGATGAGAGTCTGGCTGCGATTTGATGGTTGTCGAATGTCAAGCACGTGATGTGAAAATGTGGGGGCGGTTAATTTATCCGCTGAGAGGCGGAGAGCCAAACGGGCAAATACAAACAGCTGAGCAATGAACATTGAATTTTAGTCATTTCTCTCTTCTTCTCTACCGCCATTGCTTAATGTTTCCCAACCTAATCATTTTTTTTGCCTAAGGATAGTTGAGAGTAGCTGATGGCTGTGTGAGCGAGCCTATGTCTATTATATACCTCAGGGGAGACAATCGGGTGAAGGACAATACCTTGAAGGTATTTCTTCTTCAATTTTATTGAGTGTGCCCTTTCTTGGCAAGTTCAATGGCTCGTTTCTCGTATCCTGGAATACGAATATAGTGGATGCCTTTGTCAGTGAGCTTCTGCTTGCCGATATTCTTCTTGATGAAATCTTCCGGTTCCAGAACTCCAACAAAAACGGTCTGAATAGAAGTTGGCAAAATTCTGTCCGTGCAGGGAAGATTTCCTGAAAGTCGCTCGGAACACGGCTCCATGGTGGTGTAGATAACAGTTCCGGGAGGAACGTCCGTGACGTTGTGCTTGGAGAAGTACTTTTCCAAGGCGCATTGTTCTGCGTGAGTGTTTCCAGGAAGCTCTCGGGAATATCCTGTTTCGAGAATTTTATCTCCGCAGACCAACACTGCTCCAACACAAAATGCTGTTTCAGTGGGCTCACACTTTGCCGCTTCTTCAAGTGCAAGCTCCATGTATGTTTTGTGAGTTTCGAGAGCCCAGTAGGGAATCTCAGTTTCATAACTCCATTCTTCGATCGACCCAGAATCAGCCTTTCTCCTTTTGGCGTCTGGAATAGTTTCAGCATCAACATCCGCCACTTCGGGTGTGGTGTTTTGAGCGCCTCCTCCAGAGTATTTGAATGCATGCAACCACAGGTCGAGATCATTTGGACCTGGGTCAGAATACAGTTCGGCATTGCAATCGGGGCACTTTTCATCCATAATATACTCTCCCAGCTTCTGGTATTCGGGCTTCATCACCTGTGTGTAGTACGATTGAGCAACCTCAGTTTTGCCAACCGAGTCCAGTTTTTTGATGATTTCACTCGCATCCTCTACTAAACCTTTGCCCAGGTTTGGACCCCAAACACGCCTGTCAGAATAAATAGGATCATTAGCAATGGGAAATCCGAGAAATTGAAGATGAACTCGAATCTGGTGAGTTCTTCCAGTGAACGGGCGACATTTCACAATAGAGGTCTCCCCATCATATGAAACGCGACTAAAGGTCGTCTTGCACTCGCGGCCGCCATCCTCAGGCTTGCGGACCATGTTGAGAGCGAGCCGAGGTTCGACAGTGCACATTGGCTCTTCGCAGGTAATTTCAGGACCCGCCGGAAACTCGCCAATGACCCGGGCAAGATACTCCTTCTGTACCGTGCGGCCACGGATTTGGGCCGACATGCGTTCCGCAGCCTTGGAATTCTTTGCAAGAAACATGAGGCCTGATGTGAGACGATCTAGCCTATTGACGGGGCTCACTTCAAGGCCGTTTTCAAATTTCAGCACTTGCACCACCGTGTTGTATCTGTAGCGACCAGTAGGATGCACGGGAATTCCCGACGGCTTGTCAATAGCAACAATTTCATTATCGGCAAAAACAATTTTGATTGGCCGAGAGGTTACTGGGGGCTCGTGTTTGTGCATCGTGTGCATTATGAGATCACCATTTCTAACAATCGAGTCCATGTCAGCGACCTTTCCACCAAGGGTGACCTTGCCCTTTTTGATAGTTGATTCGTAGTATGCACGATCCTTGTCCCTGAATTCGGAAGAAAAGACATCAATCAGCTTTCTATTGATCCATCTTCCCTTGCACCACGTTTTATAAGTGAAGTAGTAGGGAGGCACTCGGCGCAGGCGCCCATCGATGAGGTATTTACTTTCACCTTCACTCGTGATGAGTTCGTCCTTGATTATAACTTCTCTCATTGCTTGGACGCAACGGTTTAATTTGGAGAAATGAGCCCTCAGCTTGGCGATCTTATTTAGTTTTTCTGGAGGATTTTTTGGCAGAGAGCGCAGGTCTAGGCTGGGAGGGGCCCAACAGAGGGATGGCTATGAAAAAGATGGATATTGAGGTATAGGTCAATATATGGTGAGAGAATAGAGGATCATAATTTATAGTCGTTTGCGGACATGCGACGTTGGATTGTTGTTTCTGGTTCTTGCCAGTGTCAAACCAGCGGCTAGCGTCCGTTCTGTTGAGCAAGGGAAGTTGCACGGACGCTGGCAATGAGCAGCGATCTGTACCTGTATTCTATGAAATGTCTACAAGTATCGAACCAGTCGATAAATAGCTTCTACTCTTCATCTTCGTCAATGTCATCCACGTCAACATGGTTTTTGACAGCAGCACCCTTCATATGGTAGTGGGCTTTGCGCATCTCCTCAAACTTGCGATGCTTTTCTTCCGCAGCAGCCTGGGCAACGGCTTCTTCGGCTTTAGCTCGCTGTTCAGCTTCGATTGCATCCTTTTGTGCCTTTTCGTCAACAATGATGCGGTTGTTCTCGGTTGAGGAATCCCTTGTCGGATCAACTTCGGGCTCTCCGAGGCTGAAGTCGTCCTTGATATCGTCATCATCCTGCTTGTAATACTCCGAGTCGCCGACAGCTCCCTGGAACGGCGTCTTGGGTTCTGTAATCTTCATGGTCCCCAGGCCGAGTTCCTTACGCTCCCTGTCTGTCTCTTGCAGGTTGTACTCGTCCCAGTGCAGGGCGAGCTCGGGATTGGTGGAGCGCTCCTTCTCAATCTGCTCATTTGCAAGCTTGACCGCATTTTCCGTGTGCAGCTGAGCGTTGGCTTTTGTGTTTTCCAGCACAGTGGAGCGGTCCAGCTCGCTCTGACTCTCGTCAAAGGAATACGAGTCTGGCGCGTTTCTTAGAATTCCTTTGGGCATTGGCAAAAGGCAATGACGTATTGGTAGGTTGTAAATAATCAGTAGAGGGCGCTCAAGGAAGCGTTTAGCGATTGTATCTGCACAGTGACGTGATGGCTACTGTCTTGGTTGCTCTTGTCTGTGGCAATGAGCCAATGACCCAGCAAAGTGTCGGATTTCCAGATGATGGGTTGGTTGGACAGTTGAGTAGGGGGAGGAGCGGAGAGCCGTGGGGGGCGTTAAATAATTGTGCTTAACCAGCAAAGAGTCGAAATTGCTAGAATCCTCTGGCAAGGCTAATAATGGGTGCGATTGCACCGCTTTTGCATGGCGTGGCGACTTTTAGCTTACTTTGCTCTGCCGGCCCGCCAGCGTTGCGCAGCACATGGTTAAAAAATGATAGCCGCCTGGAGAGTATCGACATGGCGGCCGTTGGGGGGCGACTGACAGCCTTCCAAGTAGAGCCAAATGGTCGGATTCCATCGGATTTCCGTAAGGCAGCTCGCACCTCCTCACGCTTCCCTCGGATTCCCTTCACTTGCCGTTATCTCACACGCCCTCACCCCGCAGACCTGCTGACAACTGGCACCTGCGCCATCGTTAACTGTTCCAGTAATGCTCCCTGGGTCCATATCCCCCACAAGGAAATAATGGCGCGTTGACGGGAAATTAACGTTTCTGGCTGAATTCAGCCCAGATCACCGTGTGATAGATTAGCTGGCTATCAAAGTCAATCTTCTGGGCTTTTCAAGTCGTACCGGACCTCCCTCTAATGTCTCATATTTTCCATGGGCTTCTCTGCACAGAAGCCTTCCATGCCGAGATGCGCCGGCTAGTGCACCGCCACACGCTGCGCTGCCCCCTTCCACCCCCAATCTTGCTCACTCAATAGCCGGCACCGCGTAGACCGCGCTAGCGGCTGATCACCCACCCATTTACGTCCGCTTATTGCTTTTCCGCCGCACAGCTGGAAAAATTCTTGCGTATTGTTTCTCCGACAGCGCTGACATTTGGCGCACCCACTCGCTTATCCGTCCAGCTAGCCCGGGGCGGCACATGGTATATATAGACAAGGGGTCGCACATGCCCGACTTACCGCTAACACACTGCTAGACAGGTATAGAAAACATGATCAAAACTCTCTCGTTTATGCGAGCAGGCGCTGCTGTTCCTCGCTCAGTTGCAACCATTGGCTCGCGCGCCAGGTTTATTGGCAACTCCACTAACCTGGCCACCCAGCTCTTTGACATGTCTGGCAAGACCGCTGTGATTACCGGCGGCTCCGGAGGTCTCGGAATGTCAATCGCCAAGTACTTTCTGGCAGCAGGCTCGTCAGTGGCTCTCATTGACAATAACATGCCCCGCCTGGAACCCGCTCAGGCTGCTCTCGAGGAGTGGTATCAGTCGCTGCCAGCCCCGGCCGCCGTCCAGGGCGAGATCAATGTCACTTCATGGGCATGCGACATTGCCGATGCCGACCAAGTCGCCAATACCATCACTTCTATCCGTCTCCACAACCAGAAGCCCCTCAATGTTCTTGTCAATTGTGCTGGCTACTGTGAAAACTTCCCGGCCACAGAGTATCCTCATGAGCAGCTCAAGCGTCTCATCGATGTCAATCTCAATGGTTCCATGTTTATGGCCACTGAGTTTGCTCGCAGTGTGATGAAGGACCAGGAGGCCGCTCCGGAGGACGACCTCAAGGCCTCAATCATTCTTATTGCCTCTATGTCGGGTGTCATTGTCAACCATCCGCAGCCTCAGACTCCTTACAATGTTTCCAAGGCCGGTGTCATCCACATGGCCAAGTCGCTTGCTTCTGAATGGGCACACCACAACATCCGCGTCAACGCCTTGTCTCCGGGCTACATTATGACCCCGCTGACACGTTCCATTCTTGAGAATGACCCGATGCTCAAGGCCAACTGGGAGTCGCAGGTTCCTCTCGGCCGAATGGCGGAGCCCCACGAGTTTGCCGGTCCCGTGCTCTTCATGGCCTCCGAAGCTTCGTCCTACATGACTGGCAATAACATTGTTGTTGACGGTGGCTTCACCGTCTGGTAGGTTCACCACGGGTAATTACTGGTCGCAGCCTGTATGTGTTCTACTGGCTAGTTTCAGGAACGGGCCTCCAATGGCAAGCTATTCTCATTGCATATAGATCCAAAATAATAGTCTAGCTTACATGACTCTGTGTGCGTGGGTATGTGTCGCTTGTGTGTCGAGAAGTTCTCTTTTTGACTAGTAGATCTTTTTCTTCTCATCAATGCTGATTTTGCCAGCTCCGCTGGAAACAATAATGATGAGACCGCCAACAATACTGAGAGTCTGGAAAAACTCGTAGCGGAGGTAGTCGTGCGTCGGATGGCCGTAGCTGTAGAGCCAGTACTGGTTGGTGAGAATGTTCATGACACTCAGGACGACAGCAAGGGTGGACGCAGACAAGCGTGCCTTGTAGCCAATTGTCACAAGAATACATCCTGCCAGGCACAGAACGTTGAGGACTGTGTTCCAAAACGTCCACTTGCGCACAATGAAAAAGGCAACAAACTGAAACACGAGCAGAACCCGGCCAGCCAGCTGCAGATACTTGGATTTGTCCTTGTCTTCAATCATAGGAATGCCAGGCAGTGCGCGGCGGTCGCGCACAAATGCATCGGACAAAACCATAACAAGCCCGCCCACAACGGAGATGTTGCGGAACAGAAATTGTAGGTTAGTGAGTAGGCCGTAGACAACGGCCTGGGACAGCACAACAAACACTAGAGCGCCGCAGCCAAACAAAAGCTGGCGTTTGAAGACAACCGAGAAAGAGCCTCCGAGCATGAGGCAAATATTGATAAAGAGAAAAATTGCACCAATAGATTTGGGCACGCCTCTCATGGACTTGAGAAACCGGAGCTGGTCGGACCATTGCGAAATGAGACGAACAGCGTCCTCAGCAAAGGTGGCAACAATGAGAAAGCGGCCAATTCCCGGGAGATATGGTTTGATGGGCTGGGCCAGGTCGCCCAACAGGTTGTCAACATTCTGCGTAAATGTGTGCACCTTTTCCATCAGAGAGGGGTCATTGTCGTAGTGGCTGGAGCTCGACGGGACCCTGCCTGACGGGGCTGTGTCATTGACAGACATTGGCATGGAGTGGAACCGGCTAGTTCCTCGGATAGACATTGTGTGTGTGGTTGTTGTCAAGAAGCCAAAAAGTCTGTGCTGGATGTCACCGTGGATTTGTGGGGAATTAAACACGTATTTAGTTGGTCAAGGCGGGCTGCAGTGGTGTCTGGGAGTTCAGCCGCTAGGATGTAGTGGGGCCATGTTGTAGCGCAGCAGCATGAATTTAGTGTGGGAGGGTGGAGGTGGAGAAAGGGTGAGGAGGAGGATGGTGGAAGAGTTGCTGTGCCCTGAATTAGCGCTTTTATGGGCACAATTTTTTTCTCTTTCTTTCAACTTCCAGTCCCTCCATTCAGTTGCTTGTGATGGTGTTTCACTTGCTGTATGCACGCTAGTGGGCCATCTCATTCCGAGGCCTACGGCATTGCTTGGTGCCGATCGATCGGATCTCGCCCGAGAATTTTAAGGCTTGTGAAATGCAACAGTAGCGCCAGCTGCGCACGCTGGAGAGGAATATTACACTGCGGCAGAAATGGAGAGTTCGTATGAGTTTGCGCGAGGTCTGTGGTGCGGTATCATGTCGTGCTGTTCCGTTGCTTTGCTGTTCCGCATTCGCCTTGGGCGACAAACGTGCATCACTGGCATGAGCCTGTGCGAGAGCCCACGCGCACCCACTGGGATGGGACCGGGCAGCAGTCGTGTGTTTGGGGCACACTGCTCACGTGCTGAGGCCCATCCTGAGCTTGGCTCCAGATGCTATCCAGCAAAAAAGACTGCCTAGACAAGACAAGACAAGAGCTTGCCAAAGAGCTATTTGGGTTTGAAGTTTCCATGTATTCTGTATCTCTGACCTGATCACTGATTTGCTCAGCTCTCTCATTACCCACTGTAGGAGATGACCAAACAGCAGTGCCGGGCTGGAGCAACTAAGTGGGCATCCTTATAGAGGCTTGGCCATGCTGCTTGCGCCTCGACGCCACACAGCTCAGCCGCTTTGCACTACAGCCCGATTTCACGACTGCATTGAAGCTTGTCACCATCTACTTTTAGCAGCGGCCCTCCCCACTCCCGTCTTGCTCTCCTCTGTTTCCCTCCTCCCTCCTCCCTCGTTATCTCCCCACTATTTTTTTTTCCCTCCCACTTTATCTCCAGCACCCCTTATCCTACACAGCCGCTGCCACCCAAAAACCGACCGCCGCTATATACCCAACAATCAGTCTCTATCTCTCCCTCTTTCCTAGAGACTCAGTGGCTTGCTTTCGCCAGACCCGTTCCAGCCTGCTGCTGCTACTAAACTCACCGATTACATACATACACGCCCCCCTTCAAACGATAATGAGCACCCCTCGAACGTCCACCTCTACCCGCTTTGCACAGTTCAAGCTCGTCCTTCTGGGCGAGTCTGCCGTCGGCAAATCCTCCCTGGTTCACCGCTTTGCAAAGGACCAATTTGACGACCTCAGAGAGTCCACAATTGGAGCTGCATTTCTCACCCAAACCGTCGCCCTCGACCCCTCTACAACCGTCAAGTTTGAAATATGGGACACGGCAGGCCAAGAGCGCTACAAGTCCTTGGCCCCCATGTACTACCGCAATGCTAACTGTGCAGTAGTTGTTTTCGACATCACTGCGGCCGCCTCCTTGTCCAGAGCAAAGGCTTGGGTCAAGGAGCTGCAGCACAGAGCCTCCGACAATATCGTGATTGCGCTGGCAGGCAACAAACTCGATCTCGCAAGCAAGCGCGAGGTTGATACACAAACCGCTCAGGATTACGCTAGGGAAGCCGGGCTCATTTACTTTGAAACATCGGCCAAGACGGGTGAAAATGTGACGGAATTGTTTACAGCCATTGCGCATCAGCTGCCCGTTGAGGCTGCCATCAGCAGACGCACAAAAAGCGTCGACCTATCCAAGCCTCCAGTTTCGCAGGAGGGCGGTGGATGTAGCTGTTAGTTAGAGCCATTTTCATTATCTCGCACTATTTGAACTATATATATATTATTCTTTTACTGGCCAGACAGCAACAATTCAATTGGCAAGTAGAATCATCCCCAAATGCAAAACCAACATCCCTCGGCTTATCCACACATTTCTCACAGCTAGCTCGCTACCAAGGAGAAACACTGTCGGCATTGGCCACCGCGATTGGTTCACAGTGAGTAGGCGTAGGGCAAAGTACACTGCCTTTTCCGCAGAATGCCGATCGAGCCCTCCAGCCCAAACACGGAGAGCATGTTGCCGCTTAGGCACATTTCTTACTTTCACCTTCTCATTCAGTGGCTGTACTTCAATTTCGTGGTCACTGGCAACTTCCACCACCGTGGGATGCTGAAGGCCATCCAGCACAGAAAGAATCTCCGCCGTGGTCGGCCGATTGGTGGGGTTGCGTGATAGCATGCTTCGAAGCAGTTCTTCCAAGATTTTAGGCAAAAGTCTAGAGTGAGGAATCACCAGTCCTGGAAAAGAGCGCACTTCATTTCGAAGTGTGGTGTAGTCCTCTACTTGCGAGTAAGGCAGACGGGAAAAGCAGAGATAGTGCAATATCATTCCTAGCGAAAACACGTCAGTACAGCGCGAGAACTGGGCGCCTATATCACCGGCATCGTGACTTTCAATGAGTTCGGGTGCACAGTATTCAAGAGTTCCTGTGGTACCAGTGTCGGCACGCAGTTTGCCTTCAGGTTGTCCCTCTCCGAAATCGCTCACGAGAACTTTAGGGATCTCGCCCTCGCCCAGATGCATCAAGAGACAGTTAGATGGCTTCAAATCTCTGTGAATGAAGCCCATGCTATGAAGGTGCTGTACGCCACTGGTAATGTCAATCATGAACGATAAGACGTGATCTAGCGGCAATGACTCAAGCGCACTACTATCATGGTGAGAATAATCTGATATGCTCAACCTTCTCTCCGCCGGAGAGTCTTGCTCTTTGGCCGCAGCAAACTTGTCAACATAATCATCAAGGCTTCCACCGTCACAGTACTCTTGTAAAATGAAGGCACACGGAACCTCGGGCGCAAATTGCGCAACAGACGAGTTCTCTAGCCAGACATGGTTGTAGCCGACCAGATTCGGATGAGATAGCATTCGCAGCATGTGAACCTCGGCTAGTACCTTTTCCAGCCACAGGTGATCGTCTCCAACAGGCACCTTTTTCAATGCAAAGAATCCTAGAGAAAGGCCGTCCAGCAAATGCTCAACAAGGTATACTGTTCCCCTTGACCCTCTGCCTAACTGTTTTCGCACTTTGAAAAACCGCTTGAAATAACCTTGCGAAAAGGCGTCCGATGATATCGAAGTATATGGGGAACCATTTGCCTGCTCCTCATCAGCAAGTATGCTCTGCAGGACCGCAAAATAGTCAAAATGCTGTGAGTATGATCTATCTGCCCTGCCTCTTTGGCTCTGGGAGTCAATGGGCTGGCCACATTCTCGGCACGTTGTCGCAGAGGGCGCCGAATCGTTGCTGCTGCTGTCAGCCACAAGCGCTAGACGCTTGGAATCTCGATCGTAGACAACCAGAGAGTTGGGACGCCTCAGAACTACCGATAAAGAATCGTTTCCGTAGGGGACTAAGCTCATGGCATGAGAGAGAGAAATTGACAGAGGGGTCTGTTGATTACAGTGCTTGTGGGTTTCCGAGATGAGATAGGTCAGCTGTTGGTCAGCTGAGTGTGGGGTGGGTGAGTGCCACTAGCGGCAAGCTTGCTCTAGTGACTTTTTTTTGGGTGTCTTGGGGAATGTAGGGCAGGGGTCTTGAGCCAAATATCACAGACATATCTGCTGCAGGCATTTTCTGCCAAGTGTTTCTACAACTAAGCCATACACCCATCGAACCACGCAATCGCCAAGTTATGCTGGATCCCCTCGGCAACCCTCTCCTTTCGGCCACTGGGCATTTCCAGCATCCCTACTTACTGTCGTAACTAATTCCACTGGGGTCCTGGGAGTAATTTGGCGCATTTGTTTTCGGAAATGGCCCAGGCGCCGGAAAAAAAAAAATATTGGCACTTGCCTGAAAACTTGGCCCTTTCTTCAGGCTTTGATATTTTCTGCAAAATTTTTGTAAATAGACTGGACTCAAACCTTGTCGCAATATGAGCAGGCGGAAGGGTAATAAGAGCTCCAACAATGCTGCTGACAACCGCAATGGGGCAGCCGCAGGTCTGCCTGCGAAGCCTCAGGGCGGAGGAGGAGTACAAAAATCAAGCGCATACAAATCAAAAAACAACAAGGGCAAGTCTCGAACGGTCTCATCATCGTCCGACTCCAACAGATCGGCCAATTCTCAGTCGCACAAACCGGCAAGCAACTACAAAGGGAAGTCTAATTTCAAGGGTGACTCGGGTAAAAACATGCAACATACACAAGCTGCGGATGTCAATGGCCGTGCTGCATCCGGATCAGTTTCCAACTCACACGCCTACCTGGCTAGCCCTGAGAGAGAGGATACGGAAGATTTTATTTCCCTTGACTTTGCAAATAACCAGCATTCTCCAGCGCCAACGTCAGACTCTTCTACTAGCGAACCTCGCCAGGAGGACTCCTTCATCAGCTTTGATTTTGGGCCGCAAGATCTCAGTTACACTAGTGCGGATCAGTCTGCTGAGCAAGGCACTGAGGACCTAGAAGACAAGACAGACAGGCTGTCAATCATGTTTGACACATTTGAAACTGTGGATAACAAATCCGTCAACGTCGAGTACTATGAAGATACCAACGAGCTTCAGAGTACTTTTCCTTGGTTTCGACAGCATCAGAGTGCCAATATTGCTGCCCAGCTCTCTGCGGAAGTGGCTGATTTTGTCTCGTACGTGTCTCCTTCCAACGCCGAAATTTTGGCTCGCAACCAAGCCGTGGACAGGGTTAGATCAGTGGTTGAGGGCATCTGGCCAGATGCTACTTTGAATGTGTTTGGTTCCTATGCTTCCAACATGTATCTTCCGGGCTCTGATATAGATATGGTTGTCATTTCTGAAGACGGCCATTACGACAGCACTGACGCCTTGTTTGGTCTCGGTGCCAAACTCAAGTCCAAAAACATTGTCTCCAAGATGGAGATTATTCACCGCACACGTGTCCCAATTATCAAGCTGGTGGAGAAAAAGTCAGGCATCCCCATTGATATTTCGTTTGAAAGAATTGGTGGTGTAAAAGCTGTGTCTATTATTCGCAACTGGGCGGAGACATATCCTGCCCTCAGACAACTTGTCTTGGTTGTGAAACAATTTCTCCGCAGACGACACTTGAATGAAGTTCACTCTGGTGGCCTGGGTGGTTTTTCTGTAATCTGCCTTGTCGCTATCTTTCTCGCTAACCATCCCCGTCTCTCCACTCGTTCCATTGATGCCCTGGACAACCTTGGCGTGCTGCTGGTTGAGTTTTTTGAACTCTATGGTGAACGTTTCAATTATGATCGCGTGGCCTTGGATATGGCCAATATGCAGTTTATTCCAAAACAGAGCGCTCAGGTTCATTTTTCTGGTGACAGAAGAGGCATGTTTGAACTCAGCTTGGCGATTACCGACCCTGCTGATAGATCAAACAACATTGCACGCAGTTCGTATAATATTCGCGGCATTCAAAAGGCTTTCTCATCTGCTTTTGTGGTTCTCACAAGCAGGTGTTATGATCTTTGTCAATACGGCGCTAGTAGACGTCAGCGACTCTCTGTGCTAGGCGATGTGATTCAATTTCAAGGAGCTGAACGAGACTTTGACCACGGTGACGCTGTGAATGAGGCGTACAACCGGTATAGCAGCGATACCAGCCAGTTGCAGAAAGAAGACGGAGAAGTCATTAGCGCGCTAATGTACGGTGAACAGTCTGATCCTAGTCAAGATCAGTTTGATAATGAGGATGATGCTGAGGAGGAGGGCAGCCATTTTTATGCCGCTTCAGACTCTGAATTTGTCGACACACCAGTAAAAGCCAAAGGCTCAAGCAAAAAACAAGCTGCGGAGAAGAAGACACTGGTAAAAAAAGATGAGCCTTTCACCGTATCTCATCAGTCAAATGGTATCAAGAAAAGTGCAGCCACTGTCAAGAAGTCGGCAGCTGAGCTACTGGACCTTTCTCGTGATGGTGACAGTGATGTAGAGATTGTCGATGAGCAAGCAGCCAAGAATAATGTGGATGAAGAGTCACGCGCCGCTAGCATTGGCGTCTCAGCGCGTACCTATCTACGCCAAAACTCAAGTGAGCAAACTAGCTAGAGAACAAAATTATTTATTTCAAGATAAAAATTGAGTCATTAAAGTCATGAATAAGATAAATAGATGGCCCTCATTGAGCACGCTCAGTCGCTGCCATGGCAGACAAATCTGAGATGATGCCCCTTGAGATTAATTTTTCGCAAATCCCCAGCAGCCACTGGTAGTCCTGTGCGGCATGAGGGTCACTGGTGCTATCAGCTGTGGCCTCCCGAGAAAGTGGTTGGCCGATCAGCTTCTTCTTGGAGTGATGATCCGAGTTGCGCACGTCGTTTTGAATGCCCTGGGGAAAGGCAAGCTTTTGAGAGGTGAGAAAACTAGATGCATATCCAAGACCAAAAAATTCAACCAGCTCATCGGCTGATTGATTGGCAGTGCGCCAGAAACAGTCAAAAATGACGTTTCTTGATTGACGAAGCATTGGATCCATCGAGATGCGGAGTAGAGAGCTGGACAATGTGTTTCCGGCTCCAAGCTTTTCCTCACGGTCTTTTTCAGAGGGGAGCAGGCAGATGCGCAGTACCGATCGGAGACTGGAAGCTATTGACTCGTCCTTGCCCGAGTCTGAGAACGCTTCCGACACAATATAGTGCAAAAACGAAACAAGCGGGAGCAGATCATCGTCATTCTCTGGGCAGCGTGCAGGATGAAGAGTGTAGGTGAGAAAAGAGACGACAGAGAATATCATCTTGTAGGCTCGGTATTCAAAGAGCCATGCATTTGATGGAACACAAAGCAAACAGTTGATAATGCTTTTGTAAATCGCAATGTCACCCACAGAAGGCTGGAAGGGCAAGTCGGGAGGGGCCAGCAGTATGAGGAATCGCGAGAGTTCTGTGGTGACATAGCCCTGCAATGTTGATAGCGTGATTTCCGGGTACTGGTAGAGGAGATTGAAGACGACTTTGAGGGTCTCAATGAGAACGGCCGGCTCGGCAACCACCAAGCGGTCATTTACGACATGGCTGCTGTACTTGGCCAGCTCTACTTGGGCGACCATAACGGTAGCCTTGATGCGCTTTTCCTCGAGATTCAGGCCACGGAGGGTGACAAGAAAAAGCAAGCGCATGAGCAGCAGTCTTGGCCGCTCGTGAGCGTGGTCTGGCTGGGCGGCTTCAATCAGGACCTTGGCATAGAGCGCATCGCAGTCCCACTCATCAAAAAGCAGCGGGTTGATTGTCAGCGTGTTGGCGACAATTGTGAGAGCCTCATAGTAGATCTTGGGGGATTGGGACTTGCGGAGACAAAAAGTGGAGACGAGGCGGTCAATGTCTTGGGCTGTGAGCTGTCGGGCAATGTCGCGGGAGCGAGCCATTTCCTTGATTTGGGTGAGAATCTCATGGAGCTGATCTGTGGGCAACTGGTCGCGCGGGACATCGCAAACAGAGGCGATGAGAGACTTGGCGTTGAGCGAGAGTGGGTCGCTCTGGTGGTAGTGGCTATTTGTGGAAGGTGTGCCCTGGGACCCGAGGCGACTGAGAGCATTCACCGATGCCAGAGTGTCTGTCTCGGTGGCCATGGGGGTTACTGGGAGGGACACTGTGGGTTGGTGCTGTGGCGGAGGGTGGAGAGGTGTAGACTTTGGAAGATGCAGCTTTGCGGGGGATGTGAGCGGCTAAGATTGTGTGGAAGAATGCTGGAAGAATGCTGTGGACAGCAGCCCTGCGAGGTATTTGAGGCCACAGGGAATTCGGCTTGGCCTGCGAGACGGTTCTGGGAGAGGGTCAGTCTTGGCGGGACCAGTAGGGCGGTAGAAGAAAGCTGGAGAGAGACTCAGAGAACCGGCTAATCAAACAAACGAGCAAGCTGAATGCAAGTTGAGTGAAAGTAGCGGTGGCGCCCATGGCAACCTTTAAATATGCGGCCAGCCGATGCGCTACGTGGTAACCTAATTATGTGTTGCAGATGCACGGAGCCGCAAGAAGAGGTGTTGAACCTTCCACGATGACACTTTAAGGTGGAGGGGTCTGGCCACTTGGCAGCACATGGGTAGCCGAGGTGTGACTGGCTGGGGGTAGGAGAATGGGCCAAACTTGTCAGGCTGCGCTTCTGTACACCTTTTCAAAAATCTGCCGTTGTCCAGCTTTATTCTCGTATTTTTCGGGACCGCAAACGACGCCTTCACCGGTCAAATCCTTTCTTTTCCCCGCTTACGGGTGGGGTTCTAGACTGGCAGGGGCAAATGCGCCTGCATACCTAGTGCGCCGAGAGCCACAGCGGACCTGGCCGGAGAAATGCCGTAGCTGCGTGCAGAAAATTGTGAAAATCAATTATAAGCATCTTCCATATATTCTTCTACTATGATACGTTTCTCCAGTCATTTTCTTGTTTTTGAGGGCAGCAATATCCAACCACCTTCAACCCTCACTCCCCTTTCCATTGGCAGCTCCTGCACTCTCCCCCCTGTCAGTGGGGACGGGGATCAGAGTGCAAGAGTCCGCATTTGGGAAGATAGCCAATGTGGCCCATCAGTGGGGCTCGCCACTAGCCCTACTGGCTTGACCCAGCCAGCGCGACCCCTCATGGGTTATGCGGGATGGTGGCTGACGCGCAGATCACCGTAGAGACAGCCATGACAGAAGCAGACTTGCTGCTCTGCGAGATCGATCGATAGTGCGCGCGCGAGCGAAACAAGATTCAGCTGCATCACGTAGAGCTATTTGCTGCATTTGCTCGCTGCACCAGGCAAGCGCTGCGTCATGGCTTAGCACCTGTCAAAACTTGCCTCTAATGGAAGCTGTGGGAGGCTGTTTTGAGACTAGGCTATCTGATCGTGGCAGCCAGTAGAAACACTATCGCGGTGATGGCACAAATCAGAGAGCAGTAGGGCTGAAAGACCAGGCAGACACCTAAATGAGCTAATGATCTATTGTAATTACATGCCTACGCAAGCTCGCCGGCAATCTCCAGAACGCTCAGCGCAAACTCAGTCTCGCTTCTCCGTCTGGCATCCTCCAGCCAGTCGTGGGCAAGACGCTTGGGCCATCCGTGCAGCGAATTGACCTCGACAACGGCGTCAATCACGCGACCCTCGCTGAGCGCCGTGTTGGTGCGGGCGAGCACAGCCTCAATGTCGTCACCCACAGCGTTGCCCTCTTTCTGCCAAAGAAGGTGCGAGAAAATCCACGAGCCAATGTGACCGGCAATTCCCGCATCGTCGGGAAGCAGTGAGGCCCTGATGAGCTCGGGCTCCAGCAGCTTGAAGCGAGCCGCCAGCTGGGAGGGGCTCAGCACGCCGTGCACAGAGGCAGACTCGGGGATCGCAGACAGGCCCGAAGAAACAAGCTTGTCATCCTGGGCGGCGCTTTGAATCTCCTTGAGATAGGGAGCCAGCGGGAGCGGGGCGTCGGCGCGGAGGGCCGATGCCAGCTTGCCAACAGCCACATTGAGCTGCGCAGCCTTTTCATACTCGGAGATGGCGCTGTCGGTAGCGGCAAACAGGCCCTGCAGGTCTTTGACAGACTTGGACAGCTCGTCGAGCTTGGCGAGACGGCCCTCGCGCTCCTCGTCGACGAGCTGCGCAACCTTCTTGCTGAATTCAGCCTCCTTCTGGGCGTTGACAGCCGCAATTACGGCCTGGGCGCGGGCAACAACGGCGTTCTTGGTAGCCTCAATCTCCGTGTTGAGACGCTCGTTGTAGATCTTTTGAATCTTGTCGAGCTCGGCCGTCATTTCAGTCGCCAGCTTGCGCTCCACGTCGGCAACCTGGGCCTGGCCCAGCGACGTCAGCTTGTCGGCCTGCGAGTTGAGTGACTGCTGCAGCGAGTCCTTGGCCTGGTTCTCAACCTTGACAATCTCCTGTGAGAGCTTTTCGAGCGCAGTGCTGACCTTGGCAATCAGGTCCGGGCTCGGCTGGCTCGAGCTGTTGATCGAGGAAATGACCGAGTTGAGCTCCTTTTTGAGTGACTCGACAGCCTCATTGGGCGAGGAAACGTTGATGAGCGGCAGAGATGCGACAGCCTTGGCTGCAGTGCCCTTAGCCTTGTCGACCAGCGTCCTATCCTCGCCGCCCTTCTTGGCGGTGTCCTTCTTGGCAGTGTCCTTCGGAGACACGCCCTCTTTCTTGTTGTCGGCCTCTGCGGCCTTGGCCAGCTGGGAGACGTCGCTCTTGGGCTTCTGTTCGGTGACAGTGACAGGGGTCGCGCCGCCCCTCGTGACGGTCACTGTGGTGTCTTTGACGCCCTCTGGCAGCGGTCTTTTGGCACTGGTCTGCGAAATGGCTGACGAGGAGCGCATCGACTGTCTGCTCGAGTATCTCAGGTCCTCAAAGTAGGTTGTGATTGGCAGAGCAAACGGCACGTACTCGGTGAAGGAGTCGTAAATGTCCTCGTCGTCGAGCGAGAGCCAGACACCAATGCCATAGAAGGCTGTGAGAAGAGAGCCCGAGATGAGGGTGAATTTGAGGCCCGTACGGGACTTTTTGACCGGCTTGGGCGGGGGCACTGGCGTTGCCTGGACTGGTGCTGGCGGCGGCGGCGGCGGCGGCGGTGGGGTGACCTTTACCACCGGGGGTTGCACGGGCTGCGGAGGCTGCGGGGGCTGCGGGGGTAGCTTGGTGGCATACTTCGAGCAATGCGACGCAGAGAATGCTCGCATGCTGCTGGCGCTGCCGGCTGAGCGTCTGCTGGATTGCAGAACCAGTCTGTTCATGGCGTCTCTGGAGGGTGGAGGAGAGGTGATTGGCTGGGAGTTCAAGTTTGGGACGTGAAATTTGGGACGTGGGGCTGGGATCACGGGGATTTACTGGGTACCAGTCGGGGGCCCGTGGGTACCGGCTACTGGGAGGAGCAGTGTGAGTTGTTGCGACGGAAAGTGACCAGAAGCTGGGGAAGTTGGCGAATGAATTGGTCAGAAGAAGCACTGGTTGGAATGGATATCCGGCTAGACATCTAGTTTTCCTTTTTGTGGCTAATTTTTTCTTCCACCACCTCCTGGGCAACTCCCTCCCCAATTTGTCACCAAACTTCTAGTGACAGCCCTCCCTGCGCTGCTTCAAAGTTTGAGCCTCAGCAACTACTCCCCCCTCCCCCACACGAAATTTCACCAAACTCTCTCACCCTCCTACACATGACCACCTGGGGAGGCAACGAGATTAGCGCCCTCGTCTTTGACTGGGGCTCCAAAACCTTGTGTGCTGGTTACTCGGGATATGACTCCCCCAACGTTGTCATTCCGTCGGCTGTCGCCAAAAAGGCTGCTGACGCCGACAAGATGGATGACGGAGACGAGACCCCGTCTTCCACCATAGACTGTGGCGACCTGGCGGTCTACTCTTACCGAGAAAACGTGGAAATTGTGCCCTCGGTTGTCAATGGCGTCATTGCCGACTGGGAGGCTGCCACCGCGCTGTGGGAATACTCCCTCAAGGAACTGAGCGTTGACATTAAAGAGTACGCCATGCTGATGACAGAGGAGGTCTGGAACCCGGCTGCAAACCGGGCCAAGGCTATGGAATATGCATTTGAGTCACTGGAGTGCCCTGCGTTCTACATCGCCAAGAAACCCACGTGCTCGGCCTTCACCGCGTCCCGCGGCCTCGGGCTGGTCGTTGACATTGGAGCCGACCTGACGGCCGTCACGCCGGTAGTCGACGGGCTCTGCTTGTACAAATCCACCCGCTTTACGTCACGTGCCGGCCGGGGAGTCAACAAGTTTCTGAGGAACGGTGTTCTCAAGGACGTTGACCTGACGCCGCGCTACATGATTGCCAAGCGCGAGGTGTTGGCCCCGGGCTCCACCGACGTGAAGCTGACTCTCAAACCTAACATCAAGGATACGCCGTCCTTCCGCGAGTTTCAGCAGGAGCGCATTGTCGAGGAGTTCAAGGAAATGTGCGCGCACGTGCCTGTCGAGTCTGGCGAGGAAAAGAGCAAGCCACACGAGCCCATTGCGTACGAGTTCCCGTCGGGTGTCAACGGTGAGTACTCTGTGGCGGTGGACTGGCTGACTGACGTGAATGCCACTGCTACTCAGGAGTTTGACAGTGAGGACGGCGAGCGGCCGTCCCTGCCGCCGACAGACGCTGGCGTCTCGGCCGCGGTCATTGACGCACTCAAGTCATGTGATGTGGATGTGCGGGCCAACCTGGCCAACAACATCCTGGTGGATGGCGGTGGGTCGCTGCTGTACGGGGTTGTGGAGCAGTTGAACCAGGATGTTGCCGCGGCGTTTCCGGGGCTGCGGACCCGTATCCATGCCCCTGGCAATACGTCCGAGCGGCGCTACTCCTCGTGGATCGGAGGCTCCATTCTCGCCAGTCTGGGCACGTTTCACCAGCTGTGGATCAGCAAAGCCGAGTACGAGGAGGTTGGCGCTGACAAGCTTGAGAGAAGGTTTCGGTAGCAGCTGCTCGAGACTCCAAAATAGACTAATGTATTATGCTGGCGATGAGCCGGGATGGGCCATGTTGGGCCAGAGGGGTCATGGGGGCCCAAGCGTCGGCGAAATAAACGCCGAATAGCCGCCTTCCAGGCATCAGGATTCGTTTGTGGAACCCCCCACCTCATCGTTGGCGCCGTTCAACCCATTATTTTCGAGCCCATTTCTGCCTACAGGCACCTGCAGGCACCCTGCTTAACCCCACTAGGCACTAGTGCCAAGCTCGACAGGCGGCTGACAGGAAAAGACGGGTGACAAAATGCAAAAAAATGTAGCAGGGCGTTAAGCGAGGCGTGGAGTCCCAATCCCAATGCTATTCACTGCCTCTACAAACTCGCAAAATTTCCGTCACACCCCAGGCCCACGGCTCGCGGTCCCGCCGCTCTCGAACGGCGGAGCTCGCAAGCCAGCTCCGCACGCCTTAGCCGTGCATATCTCGCAACTCCCACCCACAAATGTGTACATTTGGGTTACAGTGGGGGTGGGAGGGCGTGGGCAGAGAGACGTTTATGGGAGTAGTGGCACGGGCTGGGGTGCTGTCGGGAAGCCTACCCGGACCTTGCCAAGGTTGGTGAGACCAAAGGAGAATCGTAAGGAAACCCCGCACGCCCGGCTTGGCCGGTCTTTATAGTAGCTATGCTGCACATGTTGGCCCCTGATTCGTCCAATAAACGCAGCCCCCCTCTTTTCCCCGCCCCCATCCTTCTCGAAAACTTTAAACCCTCCGCTCCCAAGCAGCTCCACACTAAAAAAACCTCCACAGCCCGTAAAAAAAAAAAAAAGCATCCTCCCAGAAACCCCAACCCACATCTGTCACGTTTGTTGGTGCATGGAGAACCTCATCCGGCTAATCTCCCCCGAAACAATCTCTCTTCACTGCAACTCTGCCACGCGGGTATTTGTAGGCCTGTTCCCGCTCAAATTACAACCTTTCACAGCCTTCCACACTAAACCCCGACAAATACTTAGGCAGGGTTGTTCTGACAGAATGCCAGTCTCCAATCTGTCCTCAGCGCTCGCCTCCATGAACATCAACCAGACTAAGGAGCAGCAGGAGCCTTTTGACAGGGTCAAGGAGTATATTTCCAATCCTCCTACTAGCGGAGTTTCGCTCTTTTCACACAAGTCTGCCCCAAATGGGTACAAGGTTGCGGCGGTCATGGCCGAACTGGGCATCAAGTACCGCACATTTTATCTCGATTTTCAAAAGGTAAGTGATCCATGTTGGTTGGAGAAGTACAATCTGACAGGAAAGAGTCTCACTTGAAAAAAAGCGTTCAATCTGAGAGAATAGGCTCTAATTGAAAGAAAAAAGATCAGTTTGAAAAGACAGTCTGCCCTTTGTCCCCTCACAACCTTCCTATTCCCCCCCTCCTATCTATACTAACCCAGTCTGAACAGAAATCCCCCTACTTCGTCGCCCTGAACCCCAATGCCCGCGTCCCCGCCATCATTGATCACGACAACAACAATCTTGCAGTGTGGGAGTCGGGTGCCATTGTCCTCTATCTTTGCCAAAAGAAGGCCACATCTCCACTCTGGTCCCTTGACGTTGCTGAGCAGTCGTCCATCACCTCGTGGGTGTTTTTCCAAGCGTCTGGCCACTCCCCAATGGTGGGCCAGGCACTGCAATTCAGATACTTCCACCCGGAAAAAATCGACAGCGCCATTGCCAAATACACGGAAGAGGTGCGCCGAGTCTACAGCGTGGTGGAGATGACGCTCGCCGAAAAGCGCGAACAGGAACTCGAGGACGAGCAGGGCCATGTGTGGCTGGTCTCTGACCACATGACGGTGGCTGACTTGTCTTTTGCCACCTGGAACCAGGTCGTCGACAAGATTGGTATTGATCTCAAGCGCGAGTTCCCGGAGGTGTTTGCCTGGACAGCGGCCATGCTGCGGCGGCCCAACGTTGTGAACGCGCTAGCGGGCTTGACGTAGACTTTTCAAGCCCGTGGTGAGCAGCTACAAACAGCGCCAGATTCCAGAAGAATACCTGGATTCTGTATTTAATACATGATGCAACGCGGCCTGCGCGCGCAGATCTAGAAGCTCGTCACAGGGCTATGGATGTGATGGTGCGCCAGAGGTGTAGATTAGATGGTGATGCTGGCTTGTCGGAATGCCTTCCACAACTATGGCATGCATTACCAGTTGCTCTTGCAAAGCGTCTGACAGCCAATGTGCGGCGGTAAGGCGTCCTCTGTCAACTTAGCATCTGCTCAGCAGACATGCGGGGAGCATGAGCCGAATAAAAAGACTATAGCCTCGTTTGAGTCCCCTTGACTCTTTCCCGAGTAATCTCTAGCCCCGTGACTCAGATCCAGCTCCCTTGGCCGAGATCCATCCCGCCTTGTGTCCCTCTTCACTGGGAAGCCCGAAAATCACATGCAGCTGGGAGCTTATCTCCTGCGCACATGAAAATCACGGCGGCGAGATTTTTTTCACTCTGGAAGGGGATGAGCTGAAAGGCCCAAAGCCAGCCTCGGCTAGCACTTTCTTGCAGCGCTCAGACAGGTCACCATTCCTAGAAATAAATGCAAGCTCAACAGTCTGCTGGAGAGCTTCAGTCCCCAAACAGCAACCTCCACCAGCCCACCACGCAATGTCGCATAAACGCCTCACTCTCTGCTTCCTGGGCTCATCGTTGGTTGGGGGCAGGTTGGTAGTGGGCAGGAGCCACTGAGTCACTAGAGTTGCTGGAAGATTGCTGGCAAGCAGTCGAGGGTTTATCTGCTCTCCAAAATATGTACGTTTAGCTAGTTTGATCAATTGCTCACATCCGCTGCTTCCGCACCGCCGGACCTACTCTTTCCCGTGGTTCCGTCCCGCGGATTAACCCCTCTGCACCGCCCCCCGCCCACGTACTCCCATCCAAGCCCTCGATTTGCTCCGCCAGCACTGCCAACCCCCCCACCAGCAACAAGCGCCAACTGTCCTCCACCCACTCACAGCTGAGCCTCCTCTCCCAAAAGCACCTCCCCCACCCCCCATTACCCGGAATTGAAGGGCTCTTGCACAAGTCGGATTGCATCACGTCGCAATCTTCCCCTATCACAGCGTGCAACAGTTTGACAGCTCGTTGCATTCCGTTTCTTTTCCTTGCCGTGCTCCAATCCAGGGGAATCTAGCTCACTTTCGCAACGTAATTGCTCTCGTTTTAAACCGCCTACTAGCCCCGCCCCCCGTCTTTTTGGCTCTGTCTAGTTCCACAGCTCCCTCAAAATGGTTGGTTCATCTTTGCTCAAAAGATCCCCCGCCACACCAGCCAAGTCCTCCGACCCGGCTACCAACAACCCCGAAGACATTGATGAGGTTGATGGCGAGGGCCAGTCCATTATCAAGGGCCTGATTCAGCAGCTCGCGTCCGGCTCTGACCTGTCTAGAATCACCCTGCCAACCTTCATCCTGGAGCGCAAGTCCATGCTGGAGCGCATCTCAAACTCGCTTCAACATGGAAACTTACTACTCAATGCCCACGCGCAAAAGACCCCAGAGGAGCGCTTCGTGGAGGTTGTGCGCTGGTACATGTCTGGTTGGCACATCACCCCCAAGGCCGTCAAAAAGCCCCTCAACCCCATTCTGGGCGAGTACTTCACTTGCTACTGGGACTACGAGGATGGCTCGCAAGGCTTCTATGTGGCCGAACAGACTTCGCATCACCCGCCAAAGTCGTCCTACTTTTACATGTGCCCCGAGCATCATATTCGTGTCGATGGCATCCTTGTGCCCAGGCCGAAATTCTATGGCAACTCGGTCGCCTCCATTATGGAGGGTGTCGGTTTCATCAAATTCCTCGACATTACCAGCAAGACAGGCGCTCCAGAGACGTATGAGCTGACTCAGCCCAACGTCTTTGCCAAGGGCATTCTCATTGGCTCCCTAAAGTACGAGATGGGCGACCACTCGGTCGTGTCGTGCAAAGAAAACGATCTTGTCTGCGACATTGAGTTCAAGCAAAAGGGCCTCATTTACGGTACTTACCATGCCATTCATGGTGAAATTAAAAACATTTCGACTGGAAAGGTCTTGTACGAAATCACCGGTAAGTGGAACGAGGTGATGGAGATTCGTGACGTCCGCACAGACAAGAAGACTGTGCTTTTTGACTCAAAGACCAAGCCCGATCCTCCAAAGGTTCGCCCTATCTCCGAGCAAGGCCCCATGGAGTCACGCAGACTCTGGGAGAAGACCGTTAAGGCTCTCAGCAAGCGCGACCACAATGAGGCTACCGAGGAAAAGTTCAAGATCGAGGATCAGCAGCGCAGAGATGCCCGCAAGCGAGCTGAGGAAGGCGTCGAGTTTCACCCCAAGCTTTTCAAGCCTTGTCCTGGCCCTCTAGAGTTTGAGATTTTCCACGACATTGACGGCAAGACCCCAGAGGAGCAGAAACAGCAAATTTTCTCGATTGCGCCCTTTTTGCCTGGCCAGGACTTCCATGATGATTTTGAGATTCCCGCATTCAAGAAGCAGAGTGCCACGCCAACTCCACAGTCCACAGCCCCAGCCAAGGACTCCACTCTGGATATGAAGGAAGTCAAGCAGGCTCTCCCTAGTGGCAAGGAGGAAGAATCGGACGACGACTTTGTAGACGCGCAGTCATAGTAATATATATTCTCAATATAGGACAGATTTTTACTGGCAGCGCTTGCAGCGTCCTGCTAATTTGCTAATGCTCTGAGCCGCTGAATTGCCTTCTGGCGTAACGCGTAGTCAATTTTACTTTGAGCGTGTGAATCTGGGGGCTCGTCAATATTGTCTATCCCATTCCCTAGCTTGAATGATGCCCAGGTGATAAACCACCAGATCGCTTCATGGCCGGGGTAGGATAAGGCGAGCTCCAGAGCCTGACGCCGGTAATTTTCAAGATCATGGCCGAGATCCATGAGAAATGACCATGCCGAAACATCTCCCACGTGCACTCCAATATGTTGAAACACCCGGCCAGCGAGTGTCTCCCGGTCCACAGCGTCAACGTTGGTAACTAGCCAGCGTAGGTGCGACCATGCATAATAGTTCTTTTCGTGGCGATGCCCACTAACAAGAACTGTTTCAATCTCTCTCTCAACATCTGTTTTATCTAGGCCGGTTGTCTCCAGCAGCCATCGGCGATGCTGCCAGAGCATTGGGCTCTTATTGTGCTTGGGCAATGGGGAGCATGCCAGCATATCCAGTATGCGCAGCTCAACTCTAGCCTTGTGATTTAAATCCTGTAAAATCATTTGTTTTCGCATATTAATATGCGTCAACGGCTCGTGGATAGCCAACAGCACAATCAGGGTTGACTCCCAGGTATTCAGGTTGCGACACTCGGCAAAGGCCCTGATCAGCAGTTTCTTGGGGATTCCTAGAACTCCCTCAGCTCCAATGGGCTTGTCGCCAAACGAAATTATCTCAATGCATTGAAAATCCTCACCATATAGTCTGTCAACAATGCTGGCCCAGGCCGTTTCCGTCATGGTCGCCTTTGGTGTTGTCAACCGGGACTTGTGTGAGCCAATTAGGGGTTATAATATCGAACGTATTTGGAAGGAGTTTCGAACAACACCAGTGCTTTTTAAATGGACGAAATTGTGCGCAAAGACTCGCTGCAGCGCTCAATACAGCAGCCGCTCGTTGTCAAAGAGGTGGCTGTTGAAGGTGCTGTTTCCAGTGACGGCTTTCTCTCCAAGCAACTGTCTCCCATTCTCGAAGCCCGGACTGTTGGAGAGCTCAGTGCTGCCATCGACAGCACGGCAGATAACTTGTCGTACCTCTACAAGGACATTAGATGTGCTATTTCACTTGAGGAATCTTCGGATGGTCCGGCGATTCCGGTGAAGGCTCTCGTCAAGCTGGCTCCGATCACCAAGAACCCCGTTAAGATGTACTCGCGAGTTATCGGCACCGAGGCTGTGTTTGATACCAAGGCCAAGATTTTGAACCCCATCGGCAATGGTGAAGTCATTGATATTCAAGCTTCTTATGCTCTTCCCACGAACCCGTCCGTTTCCAAGATTGGCAAGCTGTGCTTGCCATTGTCTGCAGACGGCAAGAGCACAGCTGTAGTCGAAGCGTTCAAAAACTATCAAAGAGTGGCTAATGCGTCTTTTGACAAAGAGCACAGTGGAATGTCTTTCTATGTTGGCAGGGCTACGTCTGTGCCTGATCTCTATGCTCAGGGCATTTCTGGCCCAGGAACGGATGCAAAGGTTGGCATATCCATCTCAAACTCGGCTGTCACTAACGTGGGCGCATCAGCTTCCGATGATGTCCGTGTCTCAGCCGGCGACTCTACTCTCATGACAACCTTTGCTTCCATCTACTCCAAGCATGTTTGCCAGTTTGCCAATGGTAACCCATCCACAGCGTTTGACGTTGGTGCTAGTGCCGAATACTTCACGCTTCCTGGAAAAAGCGAGGAGTCGTTTACAAAGGCAACTTTCAAGACATCTATTGGTCAGTTTTTGGACAAGTATGGTTGTCTTGCTCTCAAGGGGACTTTCGCCACTGGTCTTCTTTACGGACCTGCTGCCAGGGTACAAGACAGATTTTTTGATGTCACCAAAGATTCCGGTATCTCGGTCTTGGATGGTTTTCAATTGAATGGAATTGGCCCTAAAAGCGACTCCGTTTCAACCGGTGGCGACGGATTCTCCCTTGCTTCGCTCATGCTTTCGTCAAAGATCCCATTTGCACCGCCTGCTCTTCGATTCAACGCAAGATTGAACAGCGCAATCCTGACGAGCGTCGAGAAGAACAATGGTGCTGCCGAGGCTTTCAAGTCATTATTTAACAGCCCCCCATCAACCAGTGCCAGCATTGGTGTCGCATACTACTCACCGGGGGCGTACTTTGCCCTCAACTACGGCAAACCACTCAAATTCTCCTCTTCAGATCTTGTCAAAGAGGGATTCCAGCTCGAGCTTGGAATCAATCTGTTTTGATTGAACAAGTTGAACTTCTCCTGTACTAACAGTCAAACAATCAAAGACTGACGTTGATTACCGTTATCATATTTGAATAGATTTATTAGTCATTTCCAAAAGACACGCTCTATAATTATGTTGTCTTCAATGAGGAATCGGCCTGATCAGTTGATCCTCATTGTTTTTTTCTTGGGCGGTTTCATTTGTTCCAAACTCATCCTAGCAGTATGGCCTCAGTCGTGGGATGAGACTGACAATATACAGGCTAGCGTCACACTATATATAGGATACTGTTCTACAAAAATTCACACATTCAAGATGTATTTGTCACGGACACTCAATTCCAAGACGATCCCTTCCTTTTCTGCCTTCCCAGTCTACTGTGAGGCAAGGACTGCTCAGCACAGCCCCGCACAAGCCTCCATCGACTACACTACTTCGCAGAGTACCGGCTCGCGTAGTTTCCATGTGGATAATTTCCATCGGGGGTAAAGGTAGGATAATTTGATTGGCTGTTTTCTTTCCATAAGACTAACTCAGAAAGCTGGCTGTGCCCCGGAAAGACCTACTACATTGGACGTTCCAAATCAAGTTGCAACTATGTGGTAGACTCTAAAAGTGTTTCTCGACAGCATGTAGAAATCACGGTCGCTGCTGTTCAAGATACTTCTTACGCAGTTATTTCCAAGCGATCAACGCTCACTGTAAAAGACATGGAGACTAAGTTCGGTACCTACTATGACGACAAGACTAGATTCGATACCTGGACGAGCACACAATCCTCCTCGGTTACATTCTACGTTGGAAAGTTGAGATCTCCCGAAATGTGTGCTACTATCAAATGGAGACCCACTATTTTCACAGTGTCCAATACCGACCGCACAATGGCCAGCAGAGTTGCGGCATTGGTCGGCGAGATGGACATCAAGGTGATCACAGCCATGAGCGAAAACACTACGCATTTTATCAAGGCGAAAAAAAACTCATCCAAGGTTCTTTATGCTCTTGCAAAGCTTATCCCTATTGTCACGGAGGATTATGCCAAGGAAGTCAAGAATGCGGCAGCGCTGCTAGAACTTGACTTCAGGAACTTTCCCAACCCACACCCGTTTGCGCCGGAAGCTAGGTATTCGGTGAACACTGCCCGCTATAATCTACTCAAGGGGTTGACATTCATATTTGCGGATCAAGTTCAGAAAGATGCACTTGGAGATGCTATTGGCGCTGCTGGTGGTAGAGCATTCCTCTATGACCAGTCTAACGGATTCACAGCCCAAAATATTGCAAAATGGGCTAAACGGCTAGACAGAAGCGCTTATCTTGTAAAATCTCCGGTCGATGCAGCAGATCCGCAAGCTGACTCGATTGACAAATTGATGGTGCTGAATGATGCTGCGGGCATCATAGGCACTCGATTAATAGACCCGATGGATTTTCTACCCGCACTTCTGGACGCGAACATCAACGCTATTTTAACAGGTGGGTCCGCTGAGCCTACATCGAACACTAACAGTACAAAAGCGGGGAAATCATTACTTGAAACGAGTGTTATATCCAAACTCTATGAACGCAAATCGGTGAAGCCACTCGGGTTTCCTTTACTGGACGATCACGACTCTTTAACAAAGAAACCCAAAAATGAATCTCTTGAGTTTCCTATGAATGAAAATGCGATTGGTAGTCGAAGTCTGGACTCAGCGTCAGGGCAAAGCGAGGTGCCATTAAAATCGACCACTGACGAGACGCCACCAGCTACGCAGACTCAGCGACCAAAAGTGAAGAGGATGAGGTTTGATTTATTTGATGAAGAAGATTTTCAGGCCGCTAAAAAAGTCAAACTAGATGGCACCGCTAATACATCACAGTCTAAAGAGGGGCATAAGCATGAAGCTGGCACCACGAGCAGTGCAACGGGTGGTCTAGTTCCATCTGAAAAGACAACTGCTAAATATGGCTCTCATGCATCCATACCTATTGACTCCTCAGCACCTCCTGATTCCAGCCATCAGATTGACAGTCTACCAAGCACAGTCAATTTTAAAGATGCTTCTGAAAACGAAGGTGACTATTTGATAAATGATCAAGATAACTTGGAAAATGAACAGCATAGCGATGAACAACATCCACTTTCACCGTATGGAGAGAAAGATTTGGATGAAGAAGACATCGAGAATCTAGGTGACTTGGTCATAGAAGACGAATTTCAAGTGAGGCTGAGTGTTGACCCTGCTACCACTGCGCCAATGGGAACATCTGTGCCGAACTATAAAGGATTTGGACGTGTCATGCCCGTAAGGTCTCGAGGTCTGCCTGAATTTTCGTTTGTGCTTCATCAGGAGAATAAACGACATCTTTCAAATGAGATGGCAGAAGTATCCGGTCGAGCAAAAAAACCTAAGATAAACGAAGAAAGAAAAGGCGGCGGTCTATTTGTTACCGATGATGAAGAGGTCATCGTGTCGGACAATAACAGAGATGAGTTAGGAAGCGAAGATGGTGATGATGAACAGCCATCCTTCAGATTCTCCTAGACCATCAGGTATAGTATAATTTATATAGTTCAGACCTTATCAAAGTTGGGTCTGTGTTTAACAATCCAAGGGTGTGTTTGAACATCGCTGAGAGGGAATCGCTTAATGGGGTCATATACAAGGAGTTTGCGAACAAGGTCAGCGGCCTCTGGAGAAACGTGAATAGGGATTTTCAGGTCAACAGAAGTAATACGCTGGTAAGTAGCACTCTGACCTTTTCCTTCAAAAGGAGGACTACCAACCAAAAACTCATACGCCAACACTCCAAGTGACCAAATATCCACTCTATAGTCGTGAGTCTTTTGCTCGACCATCTCTGGCGGAAGGTAATCTAGAGTTCCGCAAAGTGTTTTTCTTTTTGAACGAGGCGTGTGAACGGACCAGCCAAAGTCAGCAATCTTGATATTTCCATCCATTCCTAACAGGATATTTTCAGGCTTGATGTCTCGATGAATAATATGCTTTTTGTGCAGGTAAGTGAGGGCGTCTGCCATTTGAGATATGTACTTGGCGGACCTCAGTTCAGAAAATCTGCCAGCTTTCTGAAGAACTCCAAACAGCTCTCCTCCAGCGCAGTACTCCAAAATGATGTAGAATCTCTCCTGGTCATGGAAGTAGCCATACATGCGAAGACAATTTTCATGCAGCAAGTTTGATTGAATCTCAACCTCTCTTAATAGCTGATTTTCAACTTTCCATTTGATCAGCTCATCCTTGTACAAAACTTTGAGAGCGCAGATATACCCGGATTTCTTCTCCTTTACACAGTACACTCTGCCAAACTTGCCTTTGCCTAGTTTACGGCCAATACAAAAGTCATCTAAAGAGAATTGTTTATGGCCAGGTCTGTAAAGAGGAGAATTCAAAACCCCAGCCGTGTTTGCACCAGAATATCTCAAAGGCGTGGTTGGCGGGCCCATATCTGAGAGACCACCTTTATCTGCTCGGTACTGAGCGGAGGAAACAACGGGTACCTTAGTTCTCAGAGACGGAGAGGAGAGCTGGTTTCCCTTCTCGGGACCGAGATTGAAAAGGGGATGTCGTTCAGCCATCCTATATTGTATGGCTGATTATGCAAGTTGGTGGTTGTTGTAAACACAAGTTCCAAGAAAGCAGAATACGCGCTCACACATAGGTCCAAATTAGGAAGGTGATAAATAGTAGAGTGTGCGGCTGTGCCGCGCACACACTTGATTTATCAAGTGCGGCTGTGAAACCAAGGAGTGGTGGAGAGAAGCAAGTTGTTCATTGTTATCAAGAAACGTCTTGAGATGGAGAGATAAAAGAATATCAAGCAGCGATTAAGCTCACCACTGTATACTGGAATGCAGTGAGAATCGTCGCGAGCTGTTTTTCATGATGCTAACATTTCTAGGCTGTGTGTGTCGTCTGCCGCTTCCAAGACACGACCACCGAACAACCTCTAGGCAAACTCGTAAAATGGAAGGCGCAGCCAATACCGGAGTTGAAAAAGCATATACTGAGTTGATAGATAGTGACCTCTTTGTTTATGCGACTGTCAACGGTGAGTCAACGGCGAGTCAACGGCTTTGCCACCTTCAATAATAATCCATGCTTGAAACGAACTCGGATATTTCCGAGCAATGCAGGAAATCCGAAACTCCTCGGAAGTATCCGAAAGAGAGGGCAGTTAAGGTAAGCTATGGCCGCATTGTAAGAACTGCATAGCTATTGTAAAATACTATAAATACCATTCAATCCCTTCTTCTAAGCACTATCACAGATATTCTTTTCCAGCATAGCGCAATGACCGCCAACACAGATCAAAACCTCTACCACTACAAGCCCTCAATGACGGCCGCTGTCATTTTTGCGTTAGCGTTTCTAGGAGTCGCGGGTCTTCACATCTACAAAGTGGTCAAACACAAAACAAGGTTTTTTATTCCTGTATGTATTGGTGCGTTATTTGAGGTAATTGGGTTTTGTGCTCGTATCGCCAGCATGAACCAACTATCCAGTATTATGATGTACGCGATCCAGTCCTTTTTCATTATCATTGCACCCATTTTATATGCGGCTTCGATATATATGACTGTTCCAAGACTTCTCAAACATCTCAAAGCTGAGTCTGTTGCACCAATTTCACTGGGGTTTCTATCAAAGTTTTTCATCATCGCCGATATTATTACATTTGTCGTTCAAGGAGGTGGCTCTGGAATGATGGCAACGGAATCACTTAGCAGTATGGGCTCTAAAATTGCAATTGCCGGATTTGTTCTCCAAATAATCTTCTTTGGGCTCTTTGTGTATTGTCTTATCCTTTGCCATATTAGGCTGAACAAATTGAACCTACCTCTCAAACCAGCCGGACATCAATGGCCCGCATTGGTTTATACTCTGTACGTCTCATCTGTTTTGATACTGGCCAGATCTTTTTTTAGACTTGTTGAATTCGCCCAGGGTTTCGACGGCTATCTGATCACACATGAGTTATACATGATGCTGCTGGATGTTCTTCTCATGTTCTTACTTTGCAGCATATTATTGATTATTCATCCTTCAAGCGTAATGAATGATAACTACAGCCGATTTGTAGAAGATTCGGATCCTTTCAGTGACAGGAACGGTTATTTCATCAGAGAGCCGCTTTCAATCAATGGGTCAGCATCGGAAAAGGTCATCTACTCAGTATAAGACATACACTGGCAATAGACTGAAATGTAAATCATTTTTTCAAGCTCATAGAATGTTTTAATGTTCGTGGGAGGCAGGGTGTCTATCTTCACTATTCGATGAGGATTTATGCAGTTACGGCCCTCATGCATGCGTCATGCAGGGCAGCTCGGATTTACTTCGCATCTCTCGGAAAGATGCGAGAAATCCGAAGAAACCCGAGACGCCCCAAATAACGCCCTCTCAAAAGTCCGGGGTTAGCTAGCATAGCCACTAAGGCGTAAATTCCAACAACATAAATATCTGCTCGATGCCCGGTCTTAAACAATAACACTTCCAGTTTGCTCATTACCACTCTTCTCGTACTAGCACTCGTATCCGTAATGACTGACACCTCTGTTCGGAATCTATATCACTATGAACCGTCACTACCTGTCTGCATTGTGGCTCTGATATGCTTCGCGCTTGTATCGGCATTTCACTTCATGAAGATTATACGTCACAAAACGAACTTCTTCATTCCAATGCTTATTGGAGCTGTTTTTGAAGTTTTGGGATTTATATTTCGCTTGATTGGTAGAAATCAGCTTGACAGTGTTACCTGGTATGCCTGTCAGTCTTTCTTCGTTATCATTGCACCTATATTGTTTGCGGCATCCATTTACATGTGCTTCTCCCGACTGTTGAATTTTCTTGGAGCGCAGTCAGCCTCCATCTTGTCAATTAAATTCATATCGAGGTTTTTTATTACGGCCGACGTAATCACATTCTTGGTACAAGGAGGGGGTTCAGGAATCATGGCCAGTCCGCAGATGGCTCAAACTGGATCGCGTATTGCTATAGCGGGCCTCGTTCTTCAGCTGCTTTCTTTTGGCCTCTTTATCGTTACAATGATGATATCACACTCACGACTGATAAGAATGAGAATTCCCAAGTCAAGTGCTAAGTTTCAATGGCCGGTGATGTTGATGGCTTTATACGCGGGATCTATTCTTATACTTATAAGATCATTTTTCCGACTGATTGAGTTTGCGCAGGGCTTTGATGGTTATCTCATCAGTCACGAGGTTTACATGATGATTCTCGATGTTTTATTGATGTTCATTCTGTGTTGTATCTATGTTATTGTTCATCCATCCGATGTCATGGCGTATCCATTTTTTCCTGCTGACGATGTCATTTCTCGGACTGAGACAAACAATCACGATAAAGAAGCGGCTTGATGATTTTAAACTTTATTGGTCATACATATAGATGAATTTTTGCCTGCTAGTTCTGATTCTGCTGAGCTTTGCTGGCATCAGCTGATCAGAGTTGATAACATTTCCATAAAAAATCGTTTTTGCGATATCGATTGATTATCTGTCTTTCAATATACTGAATTAGCTTGTTATGTAGCCATAGATATAGTCATAACTTCTACAGCAGATTTGAACATTGATCCCGGCCAACTCTATCAAACCAACACTCAATGAAATTGATTTGAAAGGAAGCCCTCAATGCGCCATACATTTTGATCAGATTTTTAAGTAATCAATTTGCTCAGAGCGTCTGTAATTGTCCATTGGCGGTCAATTTGTCGCATTCGCGAAGAAGAAGAAAAAAAAGAAAAAGAAGAAGAAGAAGAAGAAGGCAAAAAAAAGGTGTTCAAAGTCAGAGACTATGACTAACTCCTATAGAGAACGTTTAAACCGTTCGCAGGAAGAATAAAAGAAGAAAATGTATTTAAAGTCAGAAGACTATAACGAATTCCTATAGAACACGATGTCCTTGTGTGTTGACGCATCGAGCATCGGTCAATGACCCTTCACGGAGGCCTCTCGTGCCTTTAAAATTTTCGCGACTTTTTACGTCATCTACACTGCCAAATGATACTTCAGGCATCTTGACATGTGACATCAAAGGTCTGGTGGCCAAGTTGGTTAAGGCGCACGACTGTTAATTCTAGGAAATCGTGAGATCGAGAGTTCGACCCTCTCCCGGACCGCATTTTTTTTTTAAATGATTTGAAGCGGCTGAATTGTGAGACTGCATTCTCTCATTACTTGTTTACTTGATCGACACGGCGGTTAATTTCTAATCCATCGTTCAGTAAGAATACAATTGTAACCATTGATCTTTCAATGATACTGAGCCATGACTTAAAAGGTGAGGGTTCGCAAGTGATGTGTACCGATAATCACTTATCAGCAGTGGATTTGTTTAAACGGTGATCGATTGTAGGACTCATTAAATAACCACGATAAAATACACCTATTTCTGGCGCTTAAGCTTTGATTTTTGTTTCAAAATGTATTAAATGTCAAAAGGCATTTGATAAAGAAAGAAAGAGAATGTATTCAAAGTCAAAAAACTATGACGAATTCCTATAGAGAACGTTGAGTTGACGCTCATAGCGTCAGTGATTGACCTTTAATGGTGGTTGTCCGTTTCAGAGAGTATTTTTTTTTCCAAAAATCTATTTAAAGTCAGAAGACTCTAACGAATTCCTATAGAAAACGTTGACCTTGTGTATTTTCTTTTTTTGAAATATTAAATCAAACGCCAAATTTCAGATTATGTCCCATTTTTCCTCAAAAACAAACAATAGGTCTGGTGGCCAAGTTGGTTAAGGCGCACGACTGTTATTTCAAGGAATCGTGAGATCGAGAGTTCGACCCTCTCCCGGACCGTATTTTTTTTTAAAATGATTTGAAGCGGCTGAATTGTGAGACTGATATTACCTTTGTTAATTGGCATCTACTCTTACTAAAGCAGTACTGTCAGCAGCTCTCAGTGCAGAAGAAAAATACTTTATGAAATCAGGTAGATTTTCTCTTCCAACTTCAAGCGAATTCTGTCTTCCTGTAGATGGTTTTCGAAGCATGATTATCAATTTCAAAGGAGCAAATTCTCCATGAGGTAGAGCAGTTAAAGCTTCCTCAAAAAGTGACACGAAAGGGCTCAAATCCTCTAAAGGTCCCTTGTTAGTAGTGAGTACTAATTCCGTAAGAATAGTGGATCTCAGTCCGGTGAGAGGCTTTGCAACAGAGGGCGAAAGTGCGTCAAAAGCGAATTGAAGTGATTTCAGACGACATGCCTGCTGCATATGTTCTGGATCAAAGACTTCGTTAACCCAAGAAGCCACTGGTCCCACATTGATATGCTCGAGTATTGGAAAGTTCAGTGCGCCCCTGAAGCGAGTTGTCTCCTCTTTCAGAAGTAAAACGTTTTGAAGGACCAGAGTTCGAAGATTGGAAAATCTAGTGGTCAAGTTAGGCACCAGCGAGGTATGGCCTCTAACATCTCCAGGCACTATTTTATCTTTCATTTGCACGACCAATGATCTTAGAGTAGATTGATGTTGGTTTTGGCCTCCCACAATCATGCTCAGATCACATAGAAACTCGGAATCACCGGCAGCGGAGAAAACAGAGCCAACAAGAAGGTTACTGAACTGAATTCCATTCCAAAGGTGAGAGAATTCAGGTTCATTATCGTAATGGAATTGTTTGACATAATTTTGTAGTTGCGGAGTTTTTTTTAGAGCCTTTAAAAGTTGAAACAGGCTATCTTCGCTATGCAGTTCACACTCCGGCGCAAATGTACTGTAGCCGTAAGATAAAGTGCTGTATAAAGAAGGTAGTCCACAGAGGTAGATTTGTCGGCATGTTTGAATAAAACAAAGTTTTGACCGTGGATCAAGGTAATTGGCTATATTTTGAATAACTTCTGTAGGAAGATCAGTGAGAACATGGACCATTGTTGTAGTGCCACAAAAGGCAGCAGCAAGAAAGATCAATCTCAACCCAAAAAGAAGGCAGGGGTCAGATTGTAATCGGCTAACGCTTTTTCTTGAAAACCACTCAAATAATTGCAAGATGGCAATGAAAGAGTGGAGAAGACCCAACTGGCAGCGGAAACATCAAGTATGGACACCTCCAGACAGCTCCGAGTCTCTTGTGGCTAGTATTTGCAATGAATATGACTATCGGATTCTCAGAACGCCGCAGAGCCTCTACTTTCGATCATGTGTATAGAATGAAGAATTTTCGCTCCATAGATCGTAGTTGACTTGACTGACTCAGCTTCCCCGGCGTCATCTATCACACGGCTGTGCAACCTGAAGAATAGGCGCGAGCTAACGCGAAACTCATGCTAATTATTTTTACGCCACATTCATTTGTCACCATAAGGCGATGGCCACAGGAATCGAGGATTCCCATTCTTCTGATTGGCTGAGTACAGACGCTCCATTTCTTGCAGACCTGGAAACAGCCTTGGTCTGTGTGATCTGCAAGAATTTACTCACAGCTCCAGTATTGACAAACTGCAATCACACGTTTTGTTCAGAATGCATCAGAAAACAAGTGACAGTGATAAAAGTATGTCCAACGTGTCGTACAGAGTTGAGAGAGGGTGCTTTCAAAAAGGAATCGCAGCTGGAAGAGGTGGTTTTGATCTACAAGAAGAATAGACAGAAACTTCTTCAGCTAATGGCGCGAAATACTACCAACTCAAGTTTGCTGCGGTCGAACGGTCAGTTGCAAATGACACTGGAAGATCAAGTGCATATGGAAGAAGAAGCAGCAAAAAAATCATCAGTTATAGCAACAAATCTGCCGGTGCCGGATCAAACGGATAGTGATAAGGCTAAAAGTTCGATGCCATCCGATACTATTGCTTCCAGGCGTCCAGTCAGATCCAAAAGACCAGCGCCGGGATTTGAAGATGATGCTCTTGCTGAATGTCCAATATGTGGCGACTTTTTGTCAGTTTCAGAGCTGCAAACAACACATTTTGACACTTGTGGCGTTAGTGAACGACCAGAGAAAAAACGTATGATCATTGGTACACGAGAACCAAAGGCGGAAGTGAGATCCAGAATTCCAAAGTTTCCTTTGGACACCTGGAAAGATTACCAGATTAAAAACGAACTTCGCAAGTATGGCCTTTCAACATCGGGGTCAAGAGCGCTGTTATGTTGGCGTCTTACGGAGTGGACAACTCTGTGGAATGCTAGTATTGATGAAAAGGTACCATGTCCGAGATCTGAGTTACATCAAAAACTGGCGAATAATGAAAATGCGCATTTATCTGTCAAAGACAAAACAGAACAAATCAAGGCCATCCAAGCCGAGGAGTATTTGCCAATGCACGAGGGCAGCTTCACTCAGCTCATTCAAGAGATCCTTGATAGAAAAACCCAGGAAAAGAACTCAGATTCAAAATAAGTTCGACTGGCAAACATTGGCATGTTCATATTTATTAATTATCATGTATAATCTATCACTGGTAATAAGTTCAACTTCGGTATGATTATTTGAAGTAAAGCTTGGATGGATCAGCATGTTTGTAGATTCGGCAATCTTGTCCTACAAAGTCCAAGAATAAAGAGTGAACTCGAGATTCGAGACTGCCCCAGAAAATGTCTGCCAACCTTTGCGCTACGTCTGACTTGCGGGAGCATTTAATGAGCTTGATTGGAATAACTTCCTTTAGAAATTTCTCAGCTCCAAGTGGAAGACTGAAGTATAATGATTGCAATGGTTTGAGACGCGAAATTAAGCTAAGACCAATCATGCCAAGACGGGATTATTTCTTGTTTTAAAAAAATATGGTCGTACGACGGTAGCACTTGCCACTAAGATGAAGCTAACATGATGTGTGAGATTTAAAATAGAAGGCGTTATCATGATTGCAGGCTAGGCCAAACTTGTTTGTAGACGCCAGATACAGACATGCGGTGTTGAGAATTTGATGCAAATAAAGCAGTTACTGAATACTCATTTATAATTCAAGTCCAGGGGCATAACGAAAGCAAAGAGCTACACCTACCTATGATATATATAATGATTGTTTTTCACTTTTGTGATACATTGTAGCTCAGTTTGAATATTGCGCTATCAGTTAATCAATCGATCAATCTATTAATGTTTAGATATAAGGGCCACAGCTTGCGTCATGTTTAACTTCCCGAGCGTATCGAATTGAACTAAAAATTGGACACAGAAGGATTTCCGTCGGTAGCTAAAAAAGTCAATCACCATCATCAACAAATCAAAACAAATATCATTTTATTGTCAGAAGACTATAAAGAACTCCAATAGAGAACATTGACCTGATATAGTGACGCAAAGCGTCGGTATTTGATCATGAATCATCAACATGAAATAAAATAAATTGTTTAAAGTCAGAAACTTATGAAGGGACTCCTATGGAAGACGCCGACTTAATATATTGACGCTCAAAGCGTGGATAAAAGACGAAAATAATCAAAAAACCAACAACACCAAAATACGTGAGAAAGGATTGATGCAATTTTTCAACCATAGACATAACACAAGGGCGTTTGGTGTAGTTGGCTATCACGCTCGCTTAGCATGCGAGAGGTCCCCGGTTCAACTCCGGTATCGTCCACTATTTTTTTTTGGCGATGTTCCATCTTTAGGCCCATCAAATTATTTTTTTGTCAACATTTCAACCCTCCTAGAACTATAGCACAGAACCACTATGTCTGCTTTGAAAGGGCGGATGGCGCTCAAAGTGAGCAAAAAATCTTTCACTGAGAAACCCGCCAGTAAGGAAGAAAGCCAGTTTGATTCTGAAAGTGATGCCTCTCAAGATTTGCATGAACTAGAGGTAGCCGAAAGCGAAGAGCTGGACGAGGAATCGGATGAAGAAATGGAACAGGATGAATACAGCGATGCAGGTGTGAATAGCGGAGCTGAGGAAGATGAAAGTGAAAGCGAGGGGGCCCAAAAAGACAAATTTGGTGATTCCATGATGGCCATTCTTGGTTCTAGAATCAAGGCTGCTGATCAGAAGAACCCAATTCTCATCAGATCACAAAAAGCTGCAAAAGATATTGAGGCAGCAAAACTTGAGTACCGGGCCAGAAAGGCTTTGAAGATGGATAAAATGCAACGTTTAGCGGCTCCAAGAAAGAAAAACTTGAATCCTTCAGGAGATGATGCTGGAAAGATTCTGACCCACGAAAGAGTGCTGAAAAAGATTGCGCAGCGTGGTGTTATCCGTCTTCTGAATGCTGTTGTCGCTTCCCGCCCCAAGGAGGTCAAGAAGACCCAAACAGAAGACGAAGAAAAGGAGATTGGCCTGAAAAAGAAGGAGAAGCGAGTCAACGAGATGAGCAAGGAAGGTTTCTTGGAACTTATTAGCAAGGGTTAGAACTTTGATTCTTGCCTTGTCAATGTCATACGATACATACGCATCTCAAATATTATTTAATTCTATCTGATGAAATATTTACACTAGAGCAGGGCCACACCGTGTCTAGGTGCAACGAGCGGCACTTCAGATTGCATGCCTTACCAGGATGTAGTCAATAAGTTTTGCAGCCAGTTATCGGATACAAAATGTGCCATTTTTGAACGTGTTGAGGATGAATACGCCCAATATATAGTCTCTCAACGTTTTTCAAAGTCGCGAGATTGAAGATTTCTGGTGACAGCCGGTAGTGCCACTCGCATACCATCAAGATCCTTGGTCATCTTCACTTGGCAACCAAGACGAGAAGTTTCAGTTAAACCAAAGGCCAGGTCTAGCATGTCATTTTCATCATCATCTGGCTCCTCCATGCGATCATAATACTCAGGGTCAACAATCATATGGCACGTAGAGCAGGCACAGGAGCCACCACACGCTCCCTCAACATCTAAGTTATAAGCCTGGGCAATATCTAGTAGATTATCACCCTCAGCTACTTCCAGCGGGATCTGTTCGCCGTCCTTGGTGACGAACGTAAGCTTTAAACCCTCACCTGGTTGAACCTTGTGTATGTGGCCGTGAAACAAGGGCTGAGAAAAGGACAAACATCGCCTCGAAACTACAGGCTGGATGCGAAGACTTCTCACCAAATTTCTAGCAATCACGGTCCTCAGCATGGCTAAGTGATGGTAAAGAATATATTCGTCGCCTCTGAAAAGTTCGGACCGGGGCTCCGCGATTGTAACCGGAATTAGTCACGTGCGGCTCAAAGCGCCACAAAGAGTTTTATGTGCGGCCACCACGACAGCCAATGAAATGCGAGCGAAATACGGAAACAGAATCGAGAGTTGCACGCTGCAAAAATATTTTAATGGCTATTCTAATAGGTCTGATTAGCCCCAGATTATTCTAACGGGCACTTTTTTTGTTTGTCCGGCGGCGACGTTCATTGATGATTTTATCCATGCCCTTAGTCTTCTTGTACTGTGGAACAGTCGTATCGACAGCGTACTCAGGATTGTCGAAAAGAGCCTGGAATCGAGAATCATTCATGTCAAACTGAGCGTCTGCCTCTTCAAGTTGTCTCTTCTTAGAAAGTTTCTTCTTGCCCTTGACCTCAGTATCAGGCTTAGGAGCCGCCAATGTGAAGAGGTCATCGTCCATTGCAAGCAAATCCAGTTCAGCCTTTTTGTTTTCTTCCTCTTTCTTTTGATTTGATTTGTTTTTCTTGGCACTGCTTTCTTCCTTCCATTTAGATATGCGGGCATCTCTCTTCTCCTTTTCCTTTCGCTGATACTTCTCGATTGTCGTTTCTTCCTGCTCTTCCTTCTTCTCATCACCGCCGAAAGTTACCTCCATGTCGGTATCACCCTCGCTATCCATATCATTGTTTTTACCATTCAAAAGATCACCGAAAACCGACCGATACTTATCCTTATCAACCTCAGGCTCGCCGCCGTCCGAGTCTGATGCAAGATAAGCCTGGAAATCCATTTCTTCCAATTGCTTGTTAGAGAAACTCTTCGATGTGAGCTGTAGTCTATCAGTGGGTGTTTCATCCCAGGTCAACTTAACTTTTGAGTGCTGGAGAGCATCTGTAACGAACATTCTTGGCTCGTAGTTGGCAGGAATTTTAAAGCATTGATCATGGGGTTTGTCGTCAAATTCCGTATCATCGGGTACGTAGCGGAGGTCAAAGAAATTGGCAGAAGATTCGTATTCAGCTCCATCACAATTATTGTAGATCGCGCTCGAAGTCGCAATACTATCACATTCAACAATTGCGTAATAATAGCGAAGTCTCTGCAGTTGATAGTTTCTAAGCTTTGCTGAATCCACTTCACTGCTCGCGTCAGACGTAACGTGAATCACACCCTCTTTTTGCACATCCTTCTTTTTCTTCTCTTTTTTTTTGCCCATGTTTGGACCGCTCGTTGCCTCCTGTGCCATCATTTCTTTTCCAAATTCACTTGGATAAATGGTGACAGAGTTGATGCGACCAGTTGTGGGAACAAATGATTGGAAACTCACCATCAAATCAACTGCCCTGACAGAATCCCAGTCCATATTGACAACGGCAAAACGTTTCGTTTCTTCTCCAGTAGGGATATCTTCTGGTTTGTATTCTGTCTCTTCTTCAACTTCAGACTCCTCTTCATCATCAGAATCGGGCTCTTCCTCAGATGAAGAGGACTCGTCGATTCTGTCTCCTCTAGCTCTATCAAGAGCAGAAGTAGGCTTGCGAGATATCGCCTTCATTTTGGCCTCACTTTCAGACTCCTCTTCAGAATCCGAACTGGCAGTTTTCTTTGACGCTTTGACTTCCACTTCCTCCTCTTCAGACGAACCTTCTTCATCTTCATCGTCCAAGTTGTAAAATCGTTCCAGTTCTTTGTGTGACTTGTCTGATTTGATCTTCCTTCCATATCTGTCTATGTGTGCTTTATCCTGGAAGGCAGAATCGTTCTTGATAGCCTTTTTGAATCTTTCATCCAAATCATCCTTGATATCTTTCTTTCGTGGAAGAATAAACCTTGGATCAGTGGAAATTCCAGCAAAACGAGGATCCCTGCTGACCTTTTTCTTAGATCCTTCAGTTGACTTCGAAGCCATGGTGTATATGCTCTGAAAAGGTTGGAAATTTCTTGAAAATAAAAGTTATGATTATGTAATTTTTTTACCTCTTTCGGCTGCTTGCTGATGAGAGGATATATGCCATGGATGTACCGACGACAGAACGACTCAGAGTCCAGGAAATTGCTCCGGGGCCGGTCCAAAATACCCAGCGTCTGGAATCGGCCAAAGTACGTTTGGCTTTATTCCGCCACCGTCAATAGTCTCTGAAGATATTTCGTTGCCAGCCCAATGAAGTGGCTTTGGTTTGTATTGAACTGCGAAGAAGATTACAATAGCAGCAAAACCAATTCCGGCAGATAAAGCAGAGTAGATAACGTAGTTATACCTCTCCCACCAGCAAACATAGTGTTTGCGAATGTAGTGCATGAACACATAACTAACATACATTCCGGGTGTCAGGTAAGCCAGAGAATATGGGGCAAAATTCAAAAAGCCACCAATAACCACAGTAGGATAGAAATATCTCATTTGACTGGGATATTTTTGCTTCAATAGCCAGATTGGAAATGGCAGTAATGCCCCAACAAGAAAGCACCATTGAAGAACTGGATAGAGCCCAGCAAAAGTTATTCTTGGACCAATCACTCCCCAAATTACAGAAGCAGAGTAGTAGGTATTGGTACTTGGGCAAACAAAGTTTGACACCTGAGCTGGTTGGCAAATGTCCTTGATATTGTGAATTTGCCAATTGACTACCAACAAGCTCATCAAAATTTGAATGAGGGATGCAAGCATTTGGCCCCGAAAGATAGCACGAGGAGGTAACTTAGCGTAATGTGCCAATTTCTGATTAGAAATATAGCTTTCAGCTTGTCCATCAATATTATATCCAAAAGCTTTCAAAATCATCAATGCAGTACCATTTCCAGGGATTGCATAGCCTACGATTAGCTCCACTAGCACATTCAGTCCAAAAGTAAAGCCGGTGACTGATGCAAGTATCGAGATAGGAATGAGAAAAATGAAATTAATCGCCACAGTAAAGAAAATACCCCAAACTGGGGTGTGTGTGGGATACAAAGTCACGCATAGAATGGAGAAAACCATGGACAAAACAAGGATAACAAGAAACCACCAATCTGGCACTTCTAGGTAGTTACTCATCATTTTACAGTGAGAATCATTATTGCCGGCGAATCTTTCTTTGTTGGAAAAAATGCTGTAAAACATGCTCCTGAAGGAAGAACAGATCGTTTTCCTTCTTGTCAAAAGCACGTCAATAATAGCAAAGGGATAGAGGGCAAGAAAGGCGCCATAGACTACCAGACTGGCCGCCGTATAATAAGGAGGGGAATAATCCTTATACTTGGATTTATCAAGCAACCCATTTGTAAGAACCTTCTGCACTTGGTAAGGTTTAGAATTATTGTCAAATATCAAATTCGAGTTGATAGGAAGATAGGCCGTCCACTTATAATTGGTCCAGTAGAGAGCTGCAATGATACAGGTCCCCAAAAGCATTCCGATGTACTGGTTCAGGATGGTAGGAAAAGGCATGATCATTGGCGCACTGTAGGAAATGACATTCCAATCAAAAGTTGGTATGGGATTGATGCCCAGGCCATGCATACCAGTGACAGCATTAACAGTAAAGCTGCTTGGTTTTAACCAGCAGATCCAGTTGAAGTTATTCATAGCTGTGAGCAAATAACTTGGAAACCAGAAATATGCAAAGCTTATAACAAAAAATATCAAGAAAGCTTTGAATTGAGACCACTTCCAGCCATTAACCGTTTTCGGTTCTTCTCTCAAAGTCAAGGCTCTACCCAAAGCAAGAGAAGGCAATATGGTTGGCCACATTGCTTGCTCAGGATAAACGACAACTTTGCGCAAAAGTCCGGCAAAGCCAAATCCAAGAAACTGGGTTGAAAGTACAAGAAGAACTTGGTATCCAACTGATACCCACTTATCGCCATAATAAACATCCAGCTTTTGTGTCATTACGTTGAAAATAGCAGCATATGCGCCTCCGTTGGACACACTCACCATCAGTGTAGCAAACATCTGCTCTTTGAAGGTCCAAGTTGAGCCATCGTTCAGAGCCAAACTTCGACCTTTAACGATAAGTTTGCGGGTGGGTAGAACAAAAGCCAAAAACTGACCCATTGGGCTGAGCAGAAACTGCATCATTGCGGTTGTGATTGAAATAGAGGGCATTCTTGGTTCAAAAAAAGTGTTTACACCGCTACCGACCACCGCAAATAGCAGACCTAGCAAATACGCCCGAAATGTCTCTACGGGAATCGTCGGGTCATCAAATGGTGACGACACAGATCGCACCTCAGGATAAGGTGAAAAGTGGGCTATAAGTGTAGCCAGTGCACGGGCTTCTAACCGGAGTTGAAGAGGTCTGACTTCTTGCTTGAGCATGAACCTGATGGAGTCTCTCGTTTCGGAAGAAAAGTTCGAATCGTCCCCGTGTTTCTCTAATGTCATTTCAAGAATTGCAAATGCTTCATCTGCACTCATGCTCTCAGCAGCTCTCAGCAGATACTCGAGCTCCTTGTTCGGGGAACTCCTC